>CM075981.1:5543446-5653150 GCA_038087875.1 Malacoraja senta | reverse complement strand
CTCACCCCTCGTTGCCCAGAGTACGCAGCTTATAGAGATGTTAAACAATGTAATGTAGGACTGCAGAAAATAAGCTATCACCATTTTGTCCCTGTCTGGGTTTGCTTGCTCTTGTAAGACCACATAGAAACCCTTTAATTAATAATAATAATTCATTTTATTTACTGGCGTCTTTCTAACACCCAAGGACACCTTACAAGGCATACAATCACAAAAATACAAAACACATAATCAGAATAAATTAAATATAAAAACACCACAAATACACAAATCAAGGACAGAATTCAAGTACAAAAGCACAAAAAGAAAATAAGAAACACAATTTGAGGAGAGAGCAGCGGCAGCCAATTCGCGCCAGCGTCCACTCTCCCCTCCGACCGCCATCTTGCACATGGACTAACAGGCACAGCACACAAAAATTATCCCCCCACAATGACCACCACTGTGGGGGAAGGCACAATGTCCAGTCCCCAACCCCAGTTCTCCCCAGAGTCAGGCCCATCGAGGCCGCCACAGTTGCCTCTACGGAGGCCCGATGTTCCTGGCCGTCGGGAGAGTCCTCGCAGCGGCTGGAACGGCCGGTTTCCCAGCGGAGTCGATGGCACCTGAAGCCGACAGGGCCGCGCTGATTTGGAGCCACAAGGCCCCCGATGTTGGAGTCGGCGCCGCCGCCCGCGGCTGGTCGCTCCGCAGCCCCGCAGCCCGGAGGTGTTGATGTCGGCGGTCACCGCATACCGGAGCTCCACCGCGTCGATCCAGCGCGGCGACCCAGGCAAGGCATCGCCCGCTCCGCTCCACGATAGCGCTCCAGCGCTGTGCCGCCGACCGAAGCTGAAGGTGCTGGGCGGTCCCCGTCAGGAAACGGCGCTCCATGCCCACTGGTAGGCCACGAGGACGGGTCGACGAGGCAGCCTGGAGAAAAAGCTGCCTCACCGACCAGGTAGGGACCCAGAAATAGTTTCCCCCTTACCCGCCCCCACATTAAAAGTCAAAATTCCCCAAACAAACAAAGAAATAAAAAAGCTAAAACTAAAGAGAAAGTGAATTTGACGGACGGCTGCTGTTTAGCAGCCGTTCCTCCAAGATGGCGGCTCCTCCTCGGTCATAGCTTTAGGTCATAGCTATCACGCACGTATCTATTCTGTGTAGGAAGGAACTGCAGATGCTGGTTATCTTTGTGTCCAAAGATAGACACAAAATGCTGGAGTAGGAACTCAGTGAGACAGGCAGCATCTCTGGGTAGAAGGGATAGGTGACGTTTTGGGTCAAGATCCTCCTTCAGATTGAGAGTCTGAAGAAGGGTCTCGACCCGAAATGTCACGTATCTACTCTGGTTTAGTTTAGTTAATTGTCACATCTACCCAGGTACAGTGAAAAGCTTTTTGTTTCGTGCTGTCCAGTCAGTGGAGAGACTATACATGGTTACCATCAAGTCGTCCACATGATAAAGGGAATAATGTTTGGCGCAAGATAAAGTCCAGCAAAGTCTTCTATGAAATAGATAGTAGCTCAGGACCACTCTCTAGTTGTTGATAGGATGGTTCAGTTGCCTGATTACAGCTGGGAAGAAACTGTCCCTGAATCTTTGACTCTGACATCGGGGGGGGGGGGGGGGGGGGGAGTGCAGTGGAGAGATAAGGTTTTTTTGCCTTCCATCACAGCGCTGTGATGGATGTATGTGTAAATTGTGTTGTGTCTCGGGTCTTCTTCGTTTTGTAATGTATGGCTGCAGAAACGACATTTCGTTTGGACCTCAACGGGGTCCAAATGACAAATAAATTGTATTGTATTGTATTGTATTGTATATATCTGGAGGTGTGCGTTTCCACACTTCTGTACCTCTTGCCTGATGGGAGAGGGGAGAAGAGGGAGTGGCCGGGGTGAGACTGGTCCTTGATTATGCTGCTGGCCTTGCCGAGGCAGCGTGAGGTGTAGATGGAGTCATTGGAATGGAGGTAGACACAAAATGCTGGAGTAACTCAGGCAGCATCTGTGGAGAATAGGTGATGTTTCGGGTCGAGACCCTTCATCAGACTGAGAGTCAGGGAGGGGGTAACTAGAGGTAGGGGAAGGTGCGGAACAAAGCAGAGCCTTCATCGATAACTCAGGAAAGGTGGAGCCACACTAGTCCAATGGAAGGGAGATTGGTTTGTGTGATGGTCAGGGCTGCGTCCACAATTCTCTGCAATATTTGCTGTTTCCCAAACCATGCTGTGATGCATGCAAATAAAATGCTTTCTTTGGCGCATCTGTAGAAGGGGAATGGATGGTTTTCCTCTCAGAGTGGAGCATAAGTATGGAGCCTCTCCTTATGGGCCAGTCCCACTTGGCGATTTTTAATGCGACTGTCAGAGTCGAAGCAGGTCACGGAAAAACCAGCGACAACCTACGTCAGCGCCTACGTCAGGAGAAGTCAAGTTACGCTCATTGGCGTCAAACCCACTGTCGCCGAAAATGTTTCAACATGTGAAAATTTAGCGGCGACCAGAAAGACGCTACGACTTTCTGCGCGACCGAGGAGACGACTCCCGGCGACCACCGGCGACCATGTGGCAACAAACTAGTCGCCTGTAGTTGCCTAAAAAATCACCTAAGTGGGACAGACCCATAAGTCTGTACTCTTGCTTTAATTAGGATGTCCTAACAGATCTGGCTGAGGATAGTGTGATTAGTGCGGGTGTCAGGGGTTATTGGGAGAAGGCAGGAGAATGGGGTTAGGCGGGAGAGATAGATCAGCCATGATTGAATGGTGGAGTAGACTTGATGGGCCAAATGGCCTAATTCTGCTCCTATCACTTATGACCTTATGACCTTATGACCTTATGAAAAGCAGCCGCTGACAAGACTACCTTACGGACAATATTTCACCCCTTTTGGAGTTCCTACTTCAAACTACATTCCTCCTAGCATCCTGCAAAACAGGAACAGGGCGGCACGGTGGCGCAGCGGTAAAGTTGCTACCTTGCAGCGCCAGAGACCCGGGTTCGATCCTGACTTCGGCTGCTGTCCGTACGGAGTTTGCACGTTCTCCCCGTGACCTGGGCGGGTTTACTCCGGGTGTTGCGGTTTCCTCCCACACTCCAAAAGACGAGCGGGTTTGTAAGCTAATTGGTCATAATTGCAAACTTGTCCCCAGTGTGTGTAGGATAGTGTTAATGTGCGGGGATCGCTGGACGGCGCGGACTCGGTGGGCCCCGTGAACGATATACCTGAGTACCTTATAGCCTCTGAAATTGTTTCGAAATGCCACGCAGCCTAATGATGCTCGGGAAGCCACCATAAACAGAAAGCAATACTGAGCCGATTTAGTCATGTCAGTTGAAGGGTAAATATTGGCAACGCACACTCAGAATCTCTTGCAGTTTAGCTCTATTTATGTATGCAGTCCTAATCATTCAATCAAAAATTATTATACTTTAAAGTGCTCTTTACTTTATTGAAATTCCACAGTAAATTCCAAGCCATTACTTCAGATTGTCAAAGGTACTCTTATTCCCCCAGTGATTTTGTGCAAAGGGCTTTTTTTTCTCTTTACTGTACACAGCATTGAATTTTTAGCCTACGGTTGCTCTCGGCACTGACAGATAATTGCTGTCTGTTTTCAAGTTCAACAGGGTTATCTGATTTAATCAACTGATTATAGTCTGTGTTGTGCTCCCTGCATTTCTGCAGGCTACATATTTGTCTCTTTTACATTTTAAACCAGACATTCCTCGCTGTCACCAAAAATGCTTTGTTTCCCTAACTAGTGGCAAGAGATTTGCAGATAAGGCAGGAACGGGGTACTGATTTTGGATGATCAGCCATGATCATATTGAATGGCAGTGCTGGCTCGAAGGGCAGAATGGCCTACTGCACCCTATTTTCTATGTTTCTATGTTTCTATAGTCCAAAGAAGGTTCCCTACCCGCCAAGTGTTGCCAATCCATGTTGTGTGTGAATTCCTCATGGCTTACAACCCAATGATATATGTTCATAAGTTCTCGCAGCAAAATTAGGCCATTCGGCCCATCAAGTCTGCTCCACCATTCAATCATGGCTGGTCTATCTTTCCCTCTCAACCCCATTCTCCTGACTTCTCCACATAACCCCTGCCATCCTTACTAATCAATATGCACATTGAATTCTCCAATGTCAGGTAACCTCTATGTGTCTGTGGTGTGTAGGTTATGATTGTAAAATGTCCCTAGTGTGTTTTGGGCAGTGCCAATGTGCAGGGATTGCTGGTCGGGGAAGACTCGGTGGGCCGAAGGACCTTTATTTCCCACTGAATCTCTAACCTAAACTAAATACCATCTTTGCTTTTGCCTCAAAAAAATGTTTAATCAGCCAAATGGAGAAGAGGTTTGATTAGGAATAAAATTGAAGCTTGATTTGATAAAAAAAGATGGAAGATATATATAATTTTTTGATCACCCATGGTCATGCACAATTGGGTTTCAATTGGATAGCCAAACCCTAGGAAGGAGATCTTTATCTTTAAGTGACTAGTCCAGTTTAATTCAGTTTAGTTTAGTTTATAGATACACCGCAGAAACAGGCCCCTCGGCCCACCTGGTCCGCGCCGACCAGCGATCCCCGCACACTAACACTATCCTACACACACTAGGGAAAATATTTTGCTTTTATACCAAGCCAATTAGCCTGTACGTCTTTGGAGTGTGGGAGGAAGCTGGAACACCTGGAAAAAAAACCCACACAGATCACAGGGAGAACGTACAAACTCCGTGCAGACAGCACCCGTAGTCAGGATCGAACCCGCGTCTCTGGCGCTGTGAGGCAGCAGCTCTACCACTGCGCCACCGTGTAGCTACGAAAGTATTTGACACTACAGGTCTTGATTATAAGACGATCGTCACTAAAATGAATGGGGGGGTTGAGGAGAAGGCGTGTTATCCAACTGCGGTAAATATGTGGTACATCATAAAGAGCAGAAGTGCACTGACATAGGTGAACATGGTGCAGCAGAAGTTGGAAGAAAGTGCAGGTAGGTTAGCTGAGAAATCTTAGGGAGAGGTGAATGAAGAGGAGAGATCAGTGGGGCCAATATCAACATGGGATCGGTGTGAAAGAATGCAGAGAAGATCTACGAGGATATTGCCGTCCACTAAAGTTCATAAGTGATAGGAGCAGAATAGGGCCATTCGGCCCATCAGGTCTACTCCCCCATTCAATCATGGCTGATCTATCTCCATTCTCCTGCCCTCTCCCCAGAACCCCTGACACCCGCACTAATCAAGAATCTATCTACGGTATCTCTGCCTTGAAAATGTCCATTGGCTTGGCCTCCACAGCCTTTCTGTGGTGATGAATTCCACCGCCCTCTGATGGGAGAAATTCCTCCTCATCTCCTGCCTGCGATCTGGTTTCCGGGTTCTCAATGTCAATCCTGTTATATGGATGGGCACACTTAACATGTGAACGGTATTCGCAGTGGTGGAAACGTTATAATTTGAATCTTTTTGCTTCAATTATTTAATGAACAGATGGCAGTGGATTGGTTTGTTCTCTTGATTTAATTACGGAATGGCTTCTTTGAAGCAGAGCAAGCTGGTTTATTCATTTGTGAAGATTGTTTAATCCAGATACAAACTTTTCATATTTTCTCCGGATGTTCATTTGCATATTTCTGATGTCTATGTACTGCTGTTAGATAGATGAATGTATGAAAAATTAATGTGTGGGAACCTGCAGAACGAGGATCTAGCCGAACGAACGATATTCATGTTGTGCCTTTCATGGCCTTCGTTACTGAAGTGCCTTTGAAGTGTAATTGCTATTGAAAGGTTGACGACAGTTGACAAGTTGCACACAGCAAGGTCCTGTGAATAACACTGGGACACCCAGAGGTCTATTTTCCGTGACGTTGATTGAGCGGAGGATTGGCCATCACGCTGCGGGGAGCTCAACAGCTCTTCCTCAAGATGGTTCCCTGTTTGGCCCAGTCTTGTCGGGCCGAAGGGCCTGTTTCCGCGCTGCATCTCGAAAGTCTAAAGTAAAGTAAAACGACCCCCGTGGGATCTTCTGCGCCACCTCAAGTGAAGGACACCTTCCTCAACTCAACCCTAGGGTGGCACAGTGGCGCAGCGGTAGAGTTGCTGCCTTACAGTGGCAGAGACCCGGGTTCAATCCTGACTGCGGGTGCTGTCTGTGCAGAGTTTGTACGTTCTATCCGTGACCGGGTGGGTTTTTCTCTGGGTGCTCCGGTTTCCCCCCACACTCCAAAGACGCGCCGGTTTGTTGGTTAATTGGCTTCGGTAAAGTTCGTAAATTGTTCCTAGTGTGTAGGACAGTGCACGGGGGTGATCGCTGGTCACCGCAAACTTGTTGGGCCGAAGGGCCTGGTCCCGCGCTGTATCTCTAAAGTCGTTAGGTGAAATATTCTTCTGCATGACCTCAAGTGATAGACACCTTCCTCAACAACATCTCATTCAGCCCCCATGACCACATCTCCGAGAGCAATGTTCTCGCAGTCAGAACCTTACGCTCCTAGAGTAGGATTTGAACTCTCTGAGATAAGAGCGCCGTCAATAGGCCATGCCTATCTTAATTGTTGCTTTAGACTAATTCGTTCAAGGTAACTTGAAACACAATCGGTTCTTTGAACTCGTGTTCCTTGGGTTAAATGAGCAATCAATAGAACCTCGTGCCATTTGAACCTACAAAGTTTAATTATGGAAAGAAGATGTGAAAGAAGACTAGGTAGACCATAGCATTGACAGGAGTAGAACACAGAAACATAGAAACATAGAAACATAGAAAATAGGTGCAGGAGTAGGCCATTCGGCCCTTCGAGCCTGCACCGCCATTCAATATGATCATGGCTGATCATCCAACTCAGTATCCTGTACCTGCTTTCTCTCCATACCCCCTGATCCCTTTAGCCACAAGGGCCACATCTAACTCCCTCTTAAATATAGCCAATGAACTGGCCTCAACTACCTTCTGTGGCAGAGAATTCCAGAGATTCACCACTCTCTGTGTGAAAAATGTTTTCCTCATCTCGGTCCTAAAAGATTTCCCCCTTATCCTTAAACTGTGACCCCTTGTTCTGGACTTTCCCAACATCGGGAACAATCTTCCTGCATCTAGCCTGTCCAACCCCTTAAGAATTTTGTATGTTTCTATAAGATCCCCCCTCAATCTTCTAAATTCTAGTGAGTACAAACCGAGTCTATCGAGTACAAACCGAGTACAAAGAGAGTGCTGGAGTAACTCATCGGGTCAGGCAGCATCTCTGGAGGACAGGGATAGGCGACGTTTTGAGTCAGGACCCATCTTCAGAGTTACTCCAAGACCGGAAGAAATGTCAGAGAATTGTGGACGCAGCCCAGATCAGCACACCAACCAACCTCCCTTCCATAGACTCCATCTACACCCATACTCAATCTACACTTCATGCTGCCTCGGCAAGGCCAGCAGCAAAATCAAGGACCAGTCTCACCCCGTTCGCTCCCACTTCTCCCCTCTGCCACCGGGCATGAAGTACAGATCGGCAAAAACGCACACCTCCAGATTCGGGGACAGTTTCTTCCCAGCTGTTATCAGACAGTGCCATCCTATCAGCAACTAGAGATCGGTCCTGAGCGACTATCTACCTCACTGGAGTCCCTCGGACTATCTTTCATCAGACTTCGCTGGACTTTATCTTGCACCAAACGTTATACCCTTTATCATATGTCGATGGCTTGATTGTAATCATGTATTGTTTTTCCACCGACTGGTTAGCACGCAACAAAAGCTTTTCACTGTAACTCAGTACACTTGACACTAAAATAAACTAAACTACTCCAGCACTTTATGTTTTACTCAAGATTCCAGCATCTGCAGTTCCTTGCACCTACATAGCCCTACCATGGGCAGCACAGTGGCGCAGCGGTAGAGTTACTGCCTTACAGCGCCTGAGACCCGGGTTCGATCCTGACTATGGGTGCTGTCGGTACGGAGTTTGTACGTTCTCCCTATGACCTGCGTGGGTTTCCTCAGAGATCTTCGTTTTCCTCCCACACTCCAAAGACATACAGGTTTGTAGGTTAATTGGCTTGGCAAGAATGCAAAATTGTCCCTAACGTGTGTACGATAGCGTTAGTATGTGGGGAATCGCTGGTCGGTGCAGAATGCTGAATCTGAATTGTCTGATACATGTTGAACAGAACCCAAGTGATTAATTTTTTTTAGTTTTAGATTTGGAGATACAGCACGGAAACAGGCTCTTCGGCAGGCCGAAGAGCCTGTTTCCGCGCTGTATCTCCAAATCTATAACTAAAACAACTAAATTACTTGAATTCTATTCAACATGTATCAGAGATTCACATTCAGCTAAAAATCGTTTCCATGAGTAAATGACTCATCACTGACAGTATCTCTACACTGGAGGTCTTTGTTGCTTGTTGTCCTTCAAAATACATTACGTATGTAGTGTTGATAACCTCAGTTGGAAAAGCACTGCGTTTTATTTCGTGCCGTTCTGTCTCCAAAATCCGCATATTGGTCGGCCATCCCTGTAGTGAACCAGCTTTCCCTTGGTCTTTTCGGAAGCATTTTGCAATGTGGAGGAAGGAACTGCGGACGCAGGTTTAAACCGAAGGTAGGCACAAAAACCTGGAGTAACTCAGCCGGACAGGCAGCACCTCCGGAGGAAAGGAATGGGTGACGTTTCAGGTCGAGACCCTTCTTCAGACTGAGGGTCGGGGGAGAGGGAAACGAGAGATATAGATGGTGATGTAGAGAGATCTCATATGCGGAGAGAATGGAGCGGCTGGGCTTGTATACTCTGGAGTTTAGAAGGATGAGAGGGGATCTTATTGGAACATATAAGATTATTGAGGGTTTGGACATGCTAGAGGCAGGATACATGTTGCCGATGTTGGGGGGGGTCCAGAACCAGGGGCCACAGTTTCAGAATACGGGGTAAGCCATTTAGAACGGAGACGAGGAAACACTTTTTCTCACAGAGAGTTGTGAGTCTGTGGAATTCTCTGCCTCAGAGGGCGGTGGAGGCCAATTCTCTGGATGCTTTTCAAGAGAGAGCTAGATAGGGCTCTTGAAGATAGCGGAGTCAGGGGATATGGGGAGAAGGCAAGAACGGGGTACTGATTGTGGATGAACATGTGTAAAAAAAAGTTATCCCTCAGGTTCCCATTAAATCTTTTCCCCCTCACCTCAAACCTCTGTCCTCTGGTTCTCTGATGATGGAAGAATGGTGGTGGAGGGGACGCAGTGCTTTTCCAACTGAAGTTATCAGAAGGAAGAGATAATCAGAAGGAAGAGGTCATATATTGAAACATGAAAGGGGTGGGAGATTGCAACCTTCTCGTGGTCCGCCCTGCATCGACGAATGCAATCAACCCGGCGTGCACAATCAAATAAGATCAAATAGAACAAGTTGTCCTACAACTTTAGGCTGTGCACGCCATACGCAAGAAGAAGAAACATGGAAGAGTTCATTCCATCCAAAGTGATGATCCTGTACTTCCAATAATACCGTATTTTTTTTAATGCTTTTATATTAGTTTGTTGACATGTGCATTGAGATATTGGGAATGGCTTGCTATCCAGTCAGCAAAGAGCCGCCATGTTATGGAAATATGCCAAACAAGCCCTGGGTGTTACAAAGGAAGATTAGCAGACAAAATGTGACGCCAAGCTGGAGGTATTTAGGCAGATGACCAAAAGCATGGTCGAGGAGGCTGATTTTGAGAAGGTTCATAAAAGTAAAAGGAAAGGTGGATTGCATTGATGGTGGAAATCCAAGAACTTAGGTGTGCAATGCAGTTTGTCCATGGTGTGGCAATTGGACCAAGAGGAGATCGTGAAGCCAGAGGTGGGGAGGGGCAGATATCTCAGATATCGAGCCACTGAAAGTTACAAGAAGGATGGGTTACGGCCATGGTGGCTGAACCGATGTGGCCGGTAACATTGAGCGATTGATTCTGGAGATGATACAGAAGCGGAGGAGCTCAAATGTAGACTGTAGACTGTAGAGTTACAGTGCAGAGACAGGCCCTTCCACCCGACCGAGTCCCTGCTGACCAGTGATCCCCGCACACTAACACGATCCTACGCACTAGGGTCAACTCACAATTTACAGAGGCCAATTAACCTACAAACCAGTACATAGAAACATAGAAACATAGAAAATAGGTGCAGGAGTAGGCCATTCGGCCCTTTGAGCCTGCACCGCCATTCAATATGATCATGGCTGATCATCCAACTCAGTATCCCGTACCTGCCTTCTCTCCATACCCCCTGATCCCTTTAGCCACAAGGGCCACATCTAACTCCCTCTTAAATATAGCCAATGAACTGGCCTCAACTACGTTCTGTGGCAGAGAATTCCAGAGATCTTTGGAGTGTGGGAGGAAACTGGAGCACCCGGAGAACACAGTCACAGGGAGAACGTACAAACTCCGTACAGACAGCGCCCATAGTCAGGATCGAACCTGGTTTCCTTGTGCTGTAAGGCAGCAACTCTACCACTGCGCCACCGTGCTGTCCGATATCGTTAATGTTTACAGGGCATCGAGGAGGTTAAAGGCTAGTGAAGGCAAAGGGAAATGGAGTGTTTAGTTTAGTTTAGAGATACAGCACGGAAACAGGCCCTTCGGCCCATTGACATTAACACTGTCCTATACACACTACAGAACATTTACATTTGTAACCAAGCCAATTAATCTACAAACCTGTACCTCTTTGGAGTGTGGGTGGGAACCGAAATTCTCGGAGGAAACCCACGCAGGTCATACAACTCTGTACAGACAAGCACCCGTAGTCAGGATCAAACCCGGGTCTCCAGCGCTGTAAGGCAGCAACTCTACCGCTGTGCCACTGTGCCGCCCCTGAGCGGGTTGGAGTGTTGCAAAGGATCATAAGTTCACGTTCTAGCAGCTGAATTAGGCCATTCGGCCCATCAAGTCCACTCCGCCATTCAATCATGGCTGATCTATCTTTCCCTCTCAACCCCATTCTCCTGCCTTTGTTCCCATTAGCCCTGACACCCGCACTAATCAAGAACCTGTCAGCCTCCGCCTTAAAAACATCCATCGACTTGTGAGGTGGGAGTTGAAAATAAGGATGAGAAATTTTCAATGTAAACTTTTATTGTGAATAGCTGATCATCACGTCATTCACACAGAGAAGGTCGGGTAAGTGACTGATCCCTTCAGTGACTTCCATGCAGGCTGATGAACACATGCTCCATGACTCAATGATTCTGAACTACTGGTATAGACACAACACCAAGGATTAGGATTGAAACAGAAGGCTCCATCAGGCAACCCAACCACCTCATTTTTCACTGTGTCACACAGAATCGTCTTGGAATCAAAGATTAATCTCCTGGAGGCTGACGTTAGTTAGCACGGAGATCAAGCGCAGGGGCCTTAAGAAAAACTGTGTCCTATTTTTCGTTTGCTATTGAGCATTTGCATTTATTGGTTCTAGATTAGTTTAGTTTAGTGCTGGCTCGAAGGGCCGAATGGCCGACTCCTGCATCTACTCTCTGTTTCTATGTTTCTATGCAATAGTGAAGCTTTGGAAATATTTTTGGCTTCCCATTGAAGATACCAAAATCCTGAGGCATTTATTGCAAACATCTGTTTTTTTGCTTTGGATGAAAGTCAGAACTACGTGAAAGGCGTAAGTGTTAACCTCATAATGATCCAATTAAAATCAAATACAAAAAATGTCTAGTCTAGTAAACGTCTAGACTAGACGTTGCAAGATAACGTAAAGTCCAATGAGAGATAGTCCGAGGGTCTTCAATAAGGTAGATGGTAGCTCAGGGCTGCTCTCTAGTTGTTGGTAGCAAAGATCCTACAGCAAGCAAGATAGTCCACTCGACGAAAAAGACGTAGTACGGTCATGGGTAGATTCATGGGTAATTTTCGGCCCCATTTCCGTAACCGGCTTCTCTCTCCGCACCAAAGATTCCATAGCGGAGCAAAGATACTAGTGCGGAGACGGAAGCCGGTTTTTGGAAACATCCTCGTAAAAATCAAAGTTCTTTGGTAAAAATCTTCTCCTCATTTTCAGAATTATAATTTATTAACACAAACTGTTCCCCCGCAACGTTGATTACACTGCGATTCGGGTCGGGTCGGGTTACTGAAATGGATGAAAAAAAGGCCCACGTTCTGCTCCGTTGCGTACTACACGTCAGCCCATTGCATTTAGCAGGAGTGGTCTATCTTGCTTCGCTATAGGATCTTTGGTTGGTAGGTTGGTTCAGTTGCCTGATAACAGTTGGGAAGAAACTGTGCCCTGAATCTGGAGGAAGCATTTGCCCTTCAGAATTACATACGTTGTACAGAATAGCATCCCATTTATCAAGCTCTAGGCAATATGGTACTCCACCCCATTCTCCATCATCTTCAGGTGATCATTCGCATTCAATGAATCAGTATCTCGAGGCTCAAAAGCAAGTACATCCTTCCTTGAGACTACACCAAGATTGTACACCATGTTAACTGGAGGAACTGCAGATGCTGGAATCTTGAATAAAACACAACATGCTGGAGTAACTCATCAGGTCAGGCAGCATCCGTGGAAGGAATCGGTAGATAGCATTTCGGGTCAGGACCCTTCTTAAGACTCTTCATTTTGAAGAATAGTCCCGACCTGAAACATCACCCATCCATTCCTTCCGCTGAGTTATGCCCCTGTCCCACTTAGCGAATTTTTAGGCGACCACAGGCGCCTAAGCTGTCGCCACATGGTCGCTGGGGTGGCGCCTGTGTGGTCGCGAGTTGTCTCCTCAGTCGCCCAAAGAGTCGTAGCGTTTTTCCGATCGCAGCTGGATTTTGAAATGTTCAAAACTTTTCGGCGACAGTCGGTGACAGTTGGCTTGACGACAATGAGCGTAGCTTGACTTCCCCTGACGTAGGCTGTCATAGGTTGTCACCAGGATGACGTAGGTTGTCGCCGGTGCTGACTTGGGTGAATTCCGTTGGCGACTGCCTACGTCAACCGGCGACTGAATTGTCTTACCTTGTCGTAGCTTAACGTAGGTTGTGGTCATAGGCGGACATCCTAATGGGTCGCTGGTTGTCGGTAGCTTGACGTCAACTCGGTGGTAGGTTGTTGCAGACATTGTCGTAGGCCGGTTTTTCGGCAACCTGCTACGACTATGACAGTCACTGAAAAAATCGCCTAAGTGAGACAGGCCCTTTAATCCAGCACATTGCATTTTACATGGCATTAACTGTTGTCTCAACCAGTTCCTTTATAACTTCATGAAAACATGTTCATTGTTATACCTCAATCCCATTGTGAAAGCTAACATCGCTTGCTTTGGAAATAATTTGTGTGGGGAAATGTGCTGGGGCTTTACTCGGGCATTCTGACGTAACTCCATTTAGTACACGGTGGCTCAGCGGTAGAGCTACTGCCTTACAGCGCTGGAGACCCAGGTTCGATCCTGGCCATGGGTGCTTGTCTGTTTAGAGTTTGGGCATTCTCCCCGTGACCTGTGTGGGTTTGCCCGGATATCTTCAGTTCCGTGCCACACTCCAAAGACGTACAGGCTGGTAAGCTAATTGGGTTGGTATAAATGTATAAATGTAGAACTATCCCCAGTGTGCGTCGGGTAGTGTTAATGTGCGGGGATCGCTGGTCGGTGTGGACTCCGTGGGCCGAAGGGCCTGTTTCCATGCTGTTTCTCTCAACTAAACAGAACCAAACTAAACTTCATAGGAACAGTTTCAGAAATCACTGCCTAAATATACTGTAAAACACACTTTCTTCAAATCTTCCACTGAAACTGCAGACAGACCCCATGAGATAATCCATGGTCCACGTTAAAGATTAATTGTAATGCATACTTAGCTATTTCTTGGCAGAAAACTAAAACCTGTTGTTTTTTAATCTTTGTTTCATACTAATTAAAACTCCAACATGGAGACACAAGAGACTTCATGTATGGTTATAAAATACACTTCACGCTGCCTCGGCAAGGCCAGCAGCATAATCAAGGATGTGTCTTATCCCGTTCACTTCCTCTTCTCCCTCACTCATCGACCAAAAGGTATAAAAGTTAGGCAGGGGCAGTTTCTTCCCAGCTGTTATCAGGGAACTGAACCATCCTACCAACAACTAGAGAGCGGTCCTGATCTACCATCTACCTCATTGGGGACACTTAGACTATCTTTGATCGGACTTTACTGGCTTTATCTTGCACTAAATGTTATTCACGTTATTCCCTCGTGTATCTTTATCATGCACACGGTGGACGGCTCGATTGTCATCGATTGTAATGGGATATGTGGAGAAAGCAGGAATGGGATACTCATTTTGGATGATCAGCCAGGATCATATTGAATGACTGTGCTGGCTCGAAGGGCCATCTACCTCATGGGAGACACTTGGAATATCTTTAATTGGACTTTACTGGACTTAATCTTCTACTGCATGTTATTCCCTTCATCATGTATATGTACACTATGGACAGCTTGATTGTAATCACATATAGTCAATAGACAATAGGTGCAGGAGTAGGCCATTCGGCCCTTCGAGCCATTCAATGTGATCATGGCTGATCATCCCCAATCAGTACCCTGTTCCTGCCTTCTCCCCATATCCCCTGATTCCGCTATTTTTAAGAGCCCCATCTAGCTCTCTCTTGAAAGCGTCCAGAGAACCCGCCTCCACCGCCCTCTGAGGCAGAGAATTCCACAGGCTCTCTGTGAGAAAAAGTGTTTCCTCGTCTCTGTTTTTCGCTGTCTGGATGCTGTCGCTAGTCTTTTCGCTGACTGGATAGCACGCAACAAAAAAGCTTTTCACTTTACCTCGGTCCACGTGACAATAATGAACTAGACCAAACTAAACTAATTTTCCATGCCATGAGTTTGAAAAAGGTGCTGGAGGAACTCAGCAGGTCAGGCAGCATCCGTGGTGGGGATGGAGGGGCGATGTTTTGGGTCGGGACCTTGCTTTGCTTGGCCAGGTGCCACAGCCTGCAGCTTAGTTAACAGCTAAAACGAGATAGACACAAAAAGCTGGAGTAAAGGCTCTGTCTTACGTGTTTGCGGTCATCGGCGGTGAAGCGCGGCTTCGCCTGTAGAGTGGACCGCATGGCAACGGCGAGAGCGCCGAGCCTATCCACGGGAGCGCCGCACGGATGCTGCGCGGGGGCCGAGTGATTCAAATACGGCTGGTCACACGTGCTTGCGGTAAGTAAAAAAAAGGGCGGGCCGACTGCGATGACGTCGGCCCGCCGCACGTGACTCACGAGCGGCGGCTGTGGCGGCTGTGGCGGCGGCCGTCCTGATCGCGGCGCTGTAGCGGTGGCTGTGCCTGCGGCCGTGCCGCACACGTGCCTCACTGGCGGAGGCTGTGGCAGTGGAAGTTTGACGCACGGCGCTCGAGCCACACTGGCGGCGGCCCGTGCGGGCGGCCGTGCCGCACTCGTGCATCACTGGTGGAGGCTGTGCGGTAAGAATATAGTTTTCAACAGTGTAGGTTTTATTTTAGCACCGCCGCACGGCCCCGGAATTGTGCGTTCTCACGAGTGCGCGGTCTATGGCGGCAGATTCTTCCCGTTTCGCCGCCAATGACCGCAGACTCGTGAGACAGGCCTTTAACTCGGCAGGGTCAGGCACCATCTCTGGAGAAAAGGAATAGGTGACGTTGAGACCCTTCTTCAGGCTGAAACAAGATGTTGGGGTAGACATTCCCACATGTGAGGGAACTTTGTGTTCAGTTTTGGTCACCCTGTTATAGGAAAGCTGTCGTGAAGCTGGAAAAGTGGAGAGAAGATGTACGATTATTGCCAGGACCTGAGGACCTGAGCTATAGGACAGTGATCTTATAAGATCATGAGAGAAATAGTTCAGATAAATGCAGTCTTTTACCCTGATTAGTAAGTAAGTAAGTTTATTGGCCAAGTATTCACATACAAGGAATTTGCCTTGGTGCTCCGCCCACAAGTAAAAACATGACATACAGTGACAGTTACGAATGACTCAGAAAACACTAAACATCAATAATAATAAAACATTAATGATAAAACACCATTGATCAAGCATGTGAACCAACAAAATACCAGATCAAAGGGAGGCTACAGATTTAAGGCTGTTGTGTAGAGCAACTACTCGTGGATAAAATCTGTTTTTATGTCTGGCTGTGGCAGCTTTGACAGTCGGAGACAGTTAGGAGAAGCCCTGTGGGAGGTCATTGAAATTGACAAGCATTTGCTTCGATCGACACTTGTGCAAACATAATAATCATCATAATCATAATCATACTTTATTATCCAAGTATGTTTTGCAACATACGAGGAATTTGATTTGCTATACAGTCATACCATTAAAAAGCAACAAAACACACAAAATATATTTTAACATGAACATCCACCACAGTGACTCCTCCACATTCCTCACTGTGATGGAAGGCAAAAAAAAAAGGTCAATCTCTTCCCTTTGTTCTCCAGCGGTCGGGGGCCTCGAGCCTTCCGTTGACGGGACGATCTTGGCTCCCGTAGCCGGCGGCGTTTTTGGGCCCTCCACGTCGGGGCAATCAAGCTCATGCATCGGTAGGATGTCAGCTCCCCGCGCCGGGCGAACGGACCCCCGGGTCGGGGCTGGTCGAACCTTCTGCGTCGTTGGAGCTCCCGACTCGGTCTCTTACCCGAGACTGCGAGCTCAGCGATGTTGAAATCTGCAGGTCGCGGTTGGAGCGTCGATCCCAGGCGAGGGATCGACTCCGATAGTAAGTCCACGGCCCCGCGCTGGGGCCCAAGTCAGTCTCGAGCAAGGCCTCAAGCTTCATGGTGTTAGGCCGTAGAGTGACCGGAGATACGATCCGGAAAACAATCGCATCTCCGGCAAGGTAAGAGATTGAAAAAAAAATTCCCCCAGCCCCCTTCCCCACCCCCCATGTAAAACAAACCAGAGAACATTAACACAAACTTTTGAAACACATTAAAAATAACAAAAAAAAGACAGAAAAACAGACAGACTGTTGGCGAGGCGGCCATCGAAGCGGCACCCCCAATGATTAGACTTTAGAGATGCAGCGCGGAAACCCACCGAGTCCACACCGACCAGCGATCACCTCGTATACTAGCACTATCGTACACACTAAGGGCAACATACAATTCTACCAAAGCCAATTGCCCTACAAACCTGCACATCTTTGGAATGTGGGAGGAAACCGGAGCACCCGGGGAAAACCCACACAAGTCTCAGGGAGAATGTATAAACTCCGTATAGACAGCACCCGAGATCAGGATGGACCCCGTGTCTCTGGTGCTGTAAGGCAGCTATTCTTAAGGACCCGTCCCACTGCGGTGACCTAATTCGCGAGTTTAGAAGAGTTTGCCCTCGACATACTCGCAGCATGGTTGACACGAGGTCCTAGGAGGTCTTTGTAACTCTCCTTCATGCTCGAGAGTAGTCCCCGTGTACTCGAGGCCTCAGCTAGGTCGCGGTGTTTTTTTCAACATGCTGAAAAATGCCTGCGAGTAAAAAAAGGTCGCCATGGAAAAATTTGATATTTTTTACTCGTAGGTTTAGTCGAGGTAGGTCGTAGTAGGTCGTAATGCTATCGTAGGTAATCAAAGGCAATTGAAGCTAATCGAAGGTAGTCGAAGGTAAAGCTCGTTGAGAAAAAAAAGGTAAGTAAACCGACCGATAATGTTAAATGCCCGCTAAACTTTATTAAACGTTGTCTGGCTTCTTAAGTGTCTCCACTCCTTCTCCCCCCTTCTCTCCCCTTCTCTCCTCTTCTCTCCCCTTCTCTCCCCCTCTCTCCTCTTCTCTCCCCCTCTCTCCCCTTCTCTCCCCCTCTCTTCTCTTCTCTCCCCTCCCCCCCCCTCTTCACGATCTCTAAAGGACTTACCGTAACTGTGCCAGCCGTCTTTTCCCTTCCTGTTCTTCGCGGGTGTGAATTTCAGACAGCGCTCCCCCGCTTTCCCTGGCCCCCGCCTTTGCGATGTGTGTGTGTGTGCGTGTGTGTGTGTGTGTGTGTGTGTGTGTGTGTGTGTGTGTGTGTGTGTGTGTGTGTGTTGTGTGTGTGTGTGTGTGTGTGTGTGTGTGTGTGTGTGTGCAGAAGGTCGATCCGGCTCGCGGTTTCATCGCTTTCCTGGCCCCCGCCTTTGCGATGTGTTTGTGTGTGTGTGTGTGTGTGTGCGCGCGTTTGTGTGTGTGTGTGTGTGTGTGTGTGTGTGTGTGTGTGTGTGTGTGTGTGTGTGTGTGTGTGTGTGTGTGTGTGTGTGTGTGTGTGTGTGTGTGTGTGTGTGTGTGTGTGTGTGTGTGCAGAAGGTCGATCCGGCTCGAGGTTCCCCTGCTTTCCCTGGCCCCCGCCTTTGCGATGTGTGTGTGTGTGTGTGTGTGTGTGTGTGTGTGTGTGTGTGTGTGTGTGTGTGCGCAGACGGTCGATCCAGCTCAAGGTTTTTCAGGCGAGTGCCCTCGAGCTTGTAATATAGTTGTATAATAGTTTATCGTTTGTCACGTATTATGGTGGTGGGTTCTGTTTTGTTTTTTTACTGTACTGAATATATTATTTTAATATTTGAATAAATATTTTTGATTATATTTTTTTTTTAAACAAAAAAACGTTGTGTTTCCAAGAGTGAAACAGTGGTGTTGAGGGACTCTAAACCCAACCTTAGGCTGTAAAAACAATTGTTACCTGCTAAGTGATAGCTGACAACAGAACAGGATGATATATGAGTAATTGCAGAAACTGCACACACGGAATTATCTGTTATTTTGCAGGAATCCAGTGTTCATTTTGGGGAAAGGAGAAAAGTAAATTACACCAATTAAATGAAGACCTTGCCATTCTTCATGCTTAATGTAACAACACACACTGTGAGCATTGGATGCTCTTCCTACTCAGCTGCAGTATCCTTGGTTTTTAGATGAAACCATCTCGAAAAATAAAGGAAGATCTGCTTTGCGTTAAATATTTAACTGCATTTTCACTCTGTGAGGAAATACGAACATGTTTCTTCAGTCCTTTTCCCACCGGGGATTCATGGAGGGGACTTTACAAATGGGGTTAGATTTGATTTTCACTATTCTGTTGACTGGCATTTACAGAATGAGGAGGGGGACCTCATTGAAACAAACAGAATAGTGAAAGGCTTGGATAGAGTGGATGTGGAGAGGATGTTTCCACTAGTGGGAGAGGTCATAGCCTCAGAATTAAAGGACGTTCCTTTAGGAAGGAGATGAGGAGAAATTTGTTTAGTCAGACAGTGGTGAATCTGTGGATTTCTTTGCCACAGAAGGCTTTGGAGGCCAAGTCAGTGGATATTTTTAAGGCAGAGATATATAGATTCTTGATTAGTACGGGTGTCAGGGGTTATGGGGAGAAGGCAGGAGAATGGGGTTAGGAGGGAGAGATAGATCAGCCATGATTGAATGGCAGAGTAGACTTGATGGGCCGAATGGCCTAATTCTACTCCTGTCACTTATGACCTTATGGCATCTGCATCAAAACTCATTATATGTCACTTTCATGTTCCCTCAGTCTGTCTTTCACCAGCTGGATGTAGGTACTATGCAATAGTGTCCCAGGGCTTCTGATTTGTACAAGGCTCCCGTGCTGAGCGGAAGGAGGGAGCTCTGTAAATGAAACAACTCAGGGTGGCACAGTGGCTTAGCAGGAGAGTTGCTGCCTGACAAGCGCTTACAGCGCCAGAGACCCGGGTTCGATCCTGGCTGCGGGTGCTTGTCAGTAGAGAGTTTGCACGTTCTCCCCGTGACCGCGTGGGCTTTCTCGGGGTGCACCGGTTTCCTCCCACATCACAAAGAGGTGCAGGTTTGTAGGTTAATTGGCTTCTGTAAATTGTCCCTGGTGTGTAGGGTCTAGAACTGGTGGACGCGTGATCGATAGTCAGCGTGGACTCACTGTTTCCGCGCTGTATCTCTAAACTAGACTCAACTGAACAGTCCTGTGAAGCACTTTGGATGGTTCATCGATGTTAAAGATGCTTTGCCAACTCAAGTAGAGGCGCTTCTCTGCACGTTCTGAGTTTATACGTTCCCCCCGTGACCTGCTTGGGTTTTCTCCCGGGAGCTCCGGTTTCATCCCATGCTCCAAAGATGTACAGGTTTGTGGGTTAATTGGGTTTGGTAAAAATTGGTAAAATTGTCCCTCGTGTGTGTAGGATCGTGTTAATGCGCGGGGATCGTTGGTCGGCATGGACTCGGTGGGCCGAAGGGCCTGTTTCCCACTGTATCTCTGGTCTCTAAACTGTGGAATTCTTTGCCACAGAAGGCTGTGGAGGCCAAGTCAGTGGATAAGGCAGAGATAGATAGTACAGCTGTCAGAGGTTATGGGGAGAAGGCAGGAGAATGTGATCAGGAGGGAGAGATAGATCAGCCATGATTGAATGGCGGAGTAGACTTGATAGGCCAAATGGCCTAATTCTACTCCAATCAGTTATGACCCTATGACCTAAACTAAACTGAATTTGCTGTTACTTCGTTCAGTCACCAGTTTTGTTTTTTAAAAAGGCAAACATTGTACTGATTGGGGATGATCAGCCATGATCACATTGAATGGTGGTGCTGGCTCGAAGGGCCAAATGGCCTACTCCTGCACCTATTGACTTTATTGATACCAGCGTGCTGTCGAACTAGGAGGGTAACTTCCCAAGGACATTCCCAGTCAGTCAACACTATTAATTCAAGTATGTATCTTGTAACGTAGCAAATTGTCTCGTTAAATCTGGGGCAGGGCAGCCAAGCGTATGAGATAAAAGAAGAGGCTTATAATTCTTCTCACAGCCCGAAGATCTTGCATGCACTCTAATGCTACACTGCTTTCTTTCTCTCCCTGACTCTGTTAGTTTTATAAATAGTGTATGCTCAAATAATGAATTGGAGCCCCATTTGCCTTGTACAGATTCTGAGCCCAGTAGCCTGAGGAGGTTGTATTATCATCAATTAGGTATGTAATAATTAGCCGACAATTCCTCTACTGATCCAATAACATTGGTTCCCTCTCTAAGAGGGTTTTTTGGAAAGAGATACGGAAATAACGGGAAAATGATTAATTGGTACATGCTTATCAGATGTGAATTTAAATAAAATATAATCGATCAAAGTATCTGTGTTCTGAAAGTTTGATTAGTGTTCACATTGAATGGCGGTGCTGGCTTGAAGGCCCGAATGGCCTTCTCCTGCACCTTTTGTCTATTGCCTATTGTCTATTGTGTATGTTTTGTTTGCAAAAAAACATAGCGTCTGTGCGGGAGCATCTAACTCTGAGCCAATGACAGACACTAAAAGCTGGAGTAACTCAGCGGGTCAGACAGCATCTCTGGAGAAAAGGAATAGGTGTCGTTTTGGGTCGAGACCCTTCTTCAGACTCCAAGCCACGTTGTTGGCGTGCAGGAAAACGCGGTGAATGTGGTGACACATTTACTTCTAACTAGATTACGAGCGGCACGGTAGCGCAGCGGTAGAGTTGCTGCCTTACAGCGCCAGAGACCAGGGTTCCATCCTGACTACATGTGTTGTCTGTATGGATAGGAAGGAACTGCAGATGCTGTTTTACACCGAAGATAGACAGAAAATGCTGGAGTAACTCAGCAGGTCAGGCAGCATTCTCTGAATCGAGACCCTTATTCAGACTGAGAGACTCTCAGAGAGACTGAGAGACCTGAAACATCCCCTATTCATTTTCTCCAGAGTTGCTGCCTGACCCGCTGAGTTACTCAAACATTTTGACCCTATCTTTGCTGTCTGCGTGGAGTTTGTAAGTTCTCCCTGTGACTGCGTGGGTTTTCTCCGGGTGCTTCTGTTTCCTCCCACATTCCAAAGAAGTGCTGGTTTGTAGTTTAATTGGCTTCTGCAAATTGTCTCTGGTGTGCAGGACGGAACTGGTGTGACAGGGGATTGCTGGTCTGCATGAACTTGGTGGGCCGAAGGGCCTGTTTCCACACAGTATCTCCAAACAAAACTAAACCGATTTAGTAACTCCTCCCATCAGTCACTTCTGGAGAGCACACCATTTAAAGTTACAGTGGGCACATTACCATCAAATGTAGCTGTATCTCTTTTCATTGTATTTACGAAGGAAATCAAACTGCTTTTATTGGAAGGCTTTGCCAAAGTACCATTACTTCACAAACGCTTTAAGTAGACTCTGTGGACTGTTG
Source organism: Malacoraja senta (assembly GCA_038087875.1). NCBI lineage: Eukaryota > Metazoa > Chordata > Chondrichthyes > Rajiformes > Rajidae > Malacoraja > Malacoraja senta. The sequence goes on along the minus strand of CM075981.1, from coordinate 5,631,039 downwards.
GAGGGAGAGATAGATCAGCCATGATTGGATGGCGGAGTAGACTTGATGGGCCGAATGGCCTGATTCTGCTCCTATCACTTATGATCTAAACTGGTTCGGCATCACCTTCATGAAGCTTGTCACGGACGGCGGTGATTGTCGGTCTTGTCTCGACGCAGGGAGTAAATGCTAAAATTTATATTCTAATCCTTTGGAGAAACTGGTGCCATTATAACAGCACAGCGATGTTGCGGAGATCTTTTATGATGCAAAGACCCATTTTCAGGCTCATTGGCACAACATGTGGCTGGCTTTGAATCTGTTACTTTTATGAAGAGGAACTTTATGGAGCACGGAATCTGTGCAATTGCCGATTCCCCTCGGGATTACTAACACTCAAGCACACGTATAGAAACCATTCCAACCTGAAGCCATAATGAGGATAGTGATTCTCATGGTCATTTGAACTTCAGCACCGTTCTTGTACATTTTAATAGTTCATTCCCGTGTGCAATTTCTGTTGAGTGCTTTGTAAATTTACACCATTATATACTTTAAGTGCCCGCACGTAACAGAACAAATGCAGGTGCTACCCACCTTGGAGAGTTAAAGTCCTGTCCCACGGTACGAGTTCATTCCAAGAGCTCTCCCGAGTTTGCCCTGATTCGAACTCGGAGATTTACGGTAATGGCCGCTCGTCGGTACTCGGTGCTCTCGTGGACATTTTTCAACATTGTTGACAAAATCTTCACGAGTCTTCCCGAGCTTACCTGCCGTTAGCGAGTCTTCCCGAGTACCTGCCGTTAGCGTTACGAGCCGCTAAGAGACGTCCCCGAGCTCAGACGTACCCGCTACGTTCATTCTCCATGCTTAACACGAGTTTGATTATTTTAAAACTTGGGAGAGCTCTTGGAATGAACTCGTACCGTGGGACAGGGCTATTACGAACAAAAATCGACTGGCAGGTAAAGCCAATTACCCATCCAGCCTGACTTACACGATTAGAGATACAAAGTGCTAGAGTATCTCAGCGAGTCAAGCAGAGAAATGGAGAGGCGATGTTTTGTTTATTTTAGTTTCAGCTTAGCTTTAGTTTAGTTTAGCTAAGTTTAGTTTAGAGATGCCGCATGGATACAGGCCCTTCGGCCCACCGGGTCCACGTTGTCCACCGATCACCCGTTCACACTAAGTTCTAACTATCCCATTCTCGCTTCCACTCCCTAAGCATCAGCGGCAGTTTGCAAAGGCCTACACACCCCGGCACGTCTTTGGGATGAGGGAGGAAACCGGAGCAGCTGGAGGAAACCCACGCGGTCACTGGGAGAACGTGCAAACTCCGCACTGGCAGCACCCGAGGGTCAGGATCGAACCCGGGTGTCTGGCGCTGTGAGGCATAGTTCTACATGCTGCCCCACTGTGAAACCCTTTCCCTACTGTGATAAACAAGCTATCCTAATTGTTTCCTTCCTCTGGCTTCACATTCCATTGATCGAGGCTAATTTAGTTTAGAGATACAGCGTGGAAACAGGCCCTTCGGCCCACCGGGTCCGTGCCGACCAGCGATCCCCCCGCTCACACTAGTTCTATCCCACGCACGAGGGACAATTTATAGAAGCCGATAAACCCACAAATCTGCACCTCTTTGGGATGTGGGAGGAAACCGGAGCACCCAAAATTAAACCCAAGTGGTGTCAGGAAGAACGTACCAAACTCCACACAGACAGCACTCACAGTCAGGATTGAACCCAGGTCTCTAGTGCTGTAAGGCAGCCGCTCTACCGCTGCGCCATCGTGTCAAGGTGCCCGAGGACAAGAGTGAGGAAGCAGTGTTGCAGTTATATAGTGTTTACGAGAGAACTGCAGATGCTGGAAAAATCGAAGGTAGACAAAAATGCTGGAGAAACTCAGCAGGTGAGGCAGCATCTATGGAGTGAAGGAATAGGCGACGTTTCGGGTCACCTGATTGAAGAAGGGTCTCGACCCGAAACGTCACCTATTCCTTCGCTCCATAGATGCTGCCTCACCCGCTGAGTTTCTCCAGCATTTTTGTCTAAAGCCTGCAGCTTTATAATAGTTAGGTTAGGCAACATTTGGTGGATTCGGTTCAGTTGCGGGTACCTTGCGCAGGAAGGATGTGAAGGCTTTCGAGACTGGGCAGAGGAGGTACACCAGGATTCGGCCTGAACTGGAGGGCATCGGCGCTGAGGGGAGGTTGGACAAACTTGGATCATTTTCTCTGAAGCATCAAGGGCTAAGGGGAGAAGTTTATAAACTTGGGAGAGGCATGGATAGGTTAGACAGTCAGAGTCTTTATCCTCGGGTGGAGATGTCAAATATTACAGGGCATAACTTTACAGTCAGTGGGGAAAAGCTTAGACAAGATATTTAGTTTAGTTCAGTTTAAAGGCAGAGAGCGGAAACAGGCCCTTCGGCCCACCGAGTCTGCACCTAATCCGCACATTAATACTATCCTGCACACACTGGGGACAGTTTTACATTCAAACCATTGCCAATTAACCCACCAACCTGTACGTCTTTGGAGTGTGGGAGGAAACCGAAGATGTCGGAGAAAACCCACGCAGGTCACGGGGAGAACGTACAAACTCCATACGGACAAGCACCCGTAGTCGGGATCAAACCCCGATCTCTGGGACAGGGCAAGTTTTTTTTTTACACATAGCGATGGGGGCCTGGAACCTACTGCCAGGGTGGTGTTGGAGGCCGATATGACACTTGGAGACTTTTTGACATGGATGTGTAGTGAATGGAGGGATTTGCAATACACACAGGCAGAAGGGTTAGTTCCATTTGGCATCAGGTTCGGAACAGATGTAGTGGGCTGAAGGGCCTGTTCTTGTGCTGTACTATTCTGCCTACACAGTTGTACACCATCACTCCTGAGAGAGTTTACACATGACACTGCCTTGAGTGGTATTTAATTACCAAGTTTTTACCTTGTGGCCATTATGTCTATTAAGAATTGGATGAGGATTGCAAAAAGTCATATTGCTCAATATCCTTGCACGAAGCCAACTTAAAAACCCCTCTGGTCAATCACAGCTAAAATATAAATTTCAGATGAACTCATTTTACCAGCAAAGGCTTCGCTTGATTTCTTGCCTATTACGAAAAGAAATGGACATTTTTTAAAGTTGTTGCGTTAATTTTCACCAGAATATTTGAACAGAATTTTATAACGTTTCATGTGACCTAGAAATGCCTGGGAAGTACCGCCTTTGGGAATGCCTGTCACCATGATAAAACTGGCAGTGTGGCAGCCAACTTGTGCAAACACTGAGCCAAATACCCGAATAATTTTATAAATTCCCATAAAAAATAAATATAAAATATAAAACACTCATCTAGTGTATCCATTGCTCCTGGTGCTGGACTCTTATATATCGGCGAGGCCAAGCGCAGACTGGGCGATCGTTTTGCTGAACACCTCCACTCAGTCTGCCTGGGCCTACCTAAGTCCCAGGTAGCCAAACATTTCAATTCCCCCTCTCATTCCCGCACTGACCTTTCTATCCTGGGCCTCCTCCCATTGCCAGAGTGAGGCCCAGCACAAATTGGAGGAACAGCACCTCATATTTTGCTTGGGCAGCTTGCACCACAGCGGTATGAATCTTGATTTCTCTCATTTCAAGTAACCCTTGCATTCCTTCCCTCTCCGTCCCTCCCCCTTCGGAGAACTAGTTTCACTGTTTGTATACCGTCATTATCATCACTTCCACTGCCAACAATGGACCATTGTGGGCTCCATCTTTCTTGAGTCATCGGTGCCGGCTATGACTTGTTCTGTACCTTTTCATACCTCTAGTTTCCCTCTCCCCTGACTCTCAGTCTGACGCAGGGTCTCGACCCGAAACGTCACCCATTCCTTTTCTCCGGAGATTTTGTGTCCACCTCCAAAATAAAATAGGATCACCGACCTTTCTTCCTCATTTTCCAGCAACTTATTGTCGTGTTCAGTGAAATCATGTGTTGCATTATCGAAATAATTATTCTCAATGCTCTAAGAACTTAAGCTCCAATGAGGAATTAGTCAATTACTAAATCACAAGTCTTTTGTATTTTTTTTTATCATTTAAGTAATTGAGCCTGCTTTTGAACAGCAAGAAGCTAATGGATTTTTACTCAATAAAGGTTAATAATATTGCAACAGTGAGTGAGAACTACTTCCATAATGGTAGTCCATAAAACACATCTCCTTTCACGAGATATTCATCTGGGTTTTAACCCTTTCCTCTTCTTGATGCTTTGTGGTCCAGTTCCTTCTCTATTTGTTACATCTGATTTTTTTTAATCTGGTGTTTGCATGAGGCCAAGTGGAGACCATGCAGTGTCTTCTGTCATGGACTTGTAGGTAGGAGAAGGCTTTAGTTGTTTTAGTTTAGTTTAGAGATACAGCGCGGAAACAGGCCCTTCTGCCCACCGAGTCCGCGCCGACCAGCGATCCCCGCACAATAACACTATCCTACACACACTACAACTTACACACACACACACACACACACCAACCTACACACCTGTGCGTCTTTGGAGTGTGGGAGGGAACCGAAGATCTGGGAGAAAACCCACGCAGGTCACGGGGAGAACGTACTAACTCCGTACAGACAGCACCCGTAGTCAGGCGTTGTGGAGTCTTGGGGTGAGCTACATACTGCAGAACACCCCAGCCTCTGGAATAGAGTCATAGAATCCATACAGCAAGGAAATATGCTCTTTGGCTCAACGTATCCATGATGCCCCACCTGCCACAGTCCCGCCTGCCCGCGTTTCACCCATATCCTTCTAAACCGCTGCTCCAGATGTCAGCTGAACTACATCGGTGAGACCAAGCGGAGGCTTGGCGAATGACCAACCTGACCTCCCGGTGGCTCAGCACTTCAACTCCCCCTCCCATTCCGTATCCGACCTCTCTGTCCTGCGTCTCCTCCATGGCCAGAGCGAGCAACACCGGAAATTGGAGGAACAGCACCTCATATTCCGCTTGGGGAGTCTGCATCCTGGGGGGCATGAACATTGAATTCTCCCAATTTTGTTAGCCCCTGCTGTCTCCTCCCCTTCCTATCTCCCCCTCAGCCCTCGGGCTCCTCCTCCTCCTTTTTCCTATCTTCTCCCCGCCCCCCCCCCCCCCTTGCCCCCTATCAGTCTGAAGAAGGGTTTCGGCCCGAAAAAGGTTGCCCATTTTCTTCGCTCCATAGATGCTGCTGCACCCGCTGAGTTTCTCCAGCATTTTTGTGTACCTTCCTTCTAAACCTTCCATGTACCTGTCTAAATGTCTTGAAATGTTGTTATATAACCTAACTCAACTACCTCCTCTAGCAGCTCATTCCACTTGACCACCACCCTCTGTGTGAAAAAGTTACCCCTCAGGTTCCTATTAAATCTTTACCCTCTCACCTCAAACCTATGTCCTCTGGTGTACTTAAACACGCTTGACTCTTGGAAGAGGTCATTTTCTAACACTTTGTCAAACAAAAAGCACTTGTAATGTATCATGCCATGCCTGAACGTCATCGAGGCACGCGTTTAGTTGTAGCCTAATTTAGAGATACAGCGCAGTAACAGGCCCTTCGGCCCACCGGGTCCAGGCCTCTTACACACGAGGGACAATTTTACAATTTTACAAATCTTTGGAGTGTGGGAGGAATCTGGAGCTCCCGGAGAAAAAACCAAGCAGGTCACAGGGAGAACGTACAAACTCTGTACAGACATCACCCACCCGTGGTCAGGATTGAACCTGGGTCCCTGGCGCTGTGAGGCAGCAACTCTACCGCTGCGCCACTGTGTAATCCTCATTCATTATGTGAATAATTTAAAACTTCAAATGACAACAGGGCTTAGCTCTAAAATGAGAGGGGCAAAGATCAAAGGAGATGTGCAGGGCATGTTTTGTTACACAGAGGGTGGTGGGTGCCTGGAACGGGCTGCCAGGCATAGTGGTGGAGGCAGATACAGGTGCGGAACTTGAGAGATGTTTGGATAGGCACATGCAAATGCATGGAATGGAGGGATACGGATCACGTGCAGGTAGATGCCAGTAGGTCTTGGCATCATGTTCGGCACGGTTATTATGGGCCGAAGGATCTGTTCCTGTGCTCACATGGTCATAAGGTCATGTGATCGGAGCAGAATTAGGCCATTCAGCCCATCATGGCTACTCTGCCATGTCGTATAGATGTCCCAGATAGAACAATGAATAATCTTACTTGCAGCACCACAACAGAATCTGTAAACACAGCACACCTAAACAATATAATAAACGAGAGAAAAAAAAGCTTTAGTGTGTGTTAGGGATGTGATAAGTGATGAGAGTAGAATTAGGCCATTCGGCCCATCAAGTCTACTCTGCCATTCAATCATGGCTGATCTATCTCTCCCTCCTAACCCCATTCTCCTGCCTTCTCCCCATAACACCATGACACCCGTACTCATCAAGAATCTATCTACAGTATCGCTGCCTTAAAAATATCTATTGACGGCCTCCGCAGCCTTCAGTGGCAAAGAATTCCACAGATTCACCACCCTCTGACTAAAAACATTCCTCCTCATCTCCTTCCTAAAGGAACGTCCCTTAATTCTGAGGGTATGACCTCTATTCCTAGACTCTCCCACTAGTGGAAACATCCTCTCCACATCCACTCTGTCCAAGCCCTACTGTGCAAGGCTGTACATTAACTGTTCTATGTTCTAGGAGCAAAGAGGTCCTTCTGCAGTTGTACAGGGCCCTAGTGAGACCACACCTGGAGTATTGTGTGCAGTTTTGGTCTCCAAATTTGAGGAAGGACATTCTTGCTATTGATGGAGTGCAGCGTAGGTTTACAAGGTTAATTCCCGGGATGGCGGGACTGTCATAGGCTGAGAGAATGGAGCGGCTGTGCTTGTATACTCTGGAATTTAGAAGGATGAGAAGGGATCTTATCGAAACATGTAAGATTATTAAGGGTTTGGACACACTATTAAGGGCAGGAAACATGTTCCCGATGTTGGGGGAGCCCAGAACCAGGGGCCACAGTTTAAGAATAAGGGGTAAGCCATTTAGAACGGAGATGAGGAAACACTTTTTCACACAGAGAGTTGTGAGTGTGTGGAATTCTCTGCCTCAGAGGGCGGTGGAGGAGGGTTCTCTGGATACTTTCTTTTTTTTTTTTTTTTTTGATTAATATTTTTATTAGAAGCAAACATATTATAAAGTATAGTAACATATTATAATAGAAAAAAACCCTTTTCATATACATCAATCATACATTATTAAAATTGTCAATTGTCGATTAATTCTGCTTCTAGTGTTTTTTTTTATATAGATAGAAAAAGAGAGGTAGAAAGAAAAAAACATTACAAATATCAAAAAAAAGAAGAGTTGGAATGAGTTACTTTCTGGATACTTTCAAGGGAGAGCTAGACAGGGCTCTTAAAGATACCTGTTGAATGATACCTGTTCGAGGGGCCGAATGGCCTACTCCTGCACTTATTGTCTATTGTCTATTGTTTATTCTACGTAATGGAAATGTATGTAATGCAGAGCCAGGTGGAGTCTATCAGAATCCATGCTAGGCAGACAGTTCTTGGCATGGAGCAGATGAATAGAGCTGTCAGTCCATGCGGCACTGTGCCAACTGCTGCAGAAAATGGAACGATCAAAAATGTAAGCACATACCACCTGGATCAAACTAATTGCCTGCCAGGTGAGGAATGTGAGGGATTGTACAGACATTTTTCTGCCAACTTTTGTCACTTTATTCTTGCAAAGGCTGCGCAGCGGTAGAGTCGCTGCCTTACAGCGTTTACGGCGCCAGAGACCCCGGTTCGATCCTGGCTACGGGCGCTTGTCTGTACGGAGTTTGTACGTCCTCCCCGTGACCCGCGTGGGTTTTCACTGAGAACTTCGGTTTCCTCCCACGTTACAAAGACGTGCAGGTTTGTAGGTTAATTGGCCTGGTAAATGTAACAATTGTCCCTAGTGTGTGTGTTGGATAGCGTTCATGTTGGTCGGCGCGGTCTCGGTGGGCCGAAGGGCCTGATTCCATGCTGTATCTCTAAACTAACCTTAACTAAAAGAAAACAAATGGTGAAAATGTTCAACGGCTTCAATGAAAAATATTCAATAAATATCAGGGTTTTGAAAAATCGGGCCTGACATTTGACGGCCTTTATGAACAGGAGCTGTTAAGCTGTGTTTCAGTTCTACATTGGACGCCAGGCTTCTGTGTGCTCAGAATCATAAATTGCTGAACCGTACAGTTTATCCACAAAAATATTGATAATTATCACATTTATCAGTGTGCAAACTTGCTGTATGCTGGAAGGCAATTATTGCTTCCTTGCAGCAAGAATATAGAGGGTCGGGTAGATAGAGGTGATTACAATTAATAAATAGATGTCATTATCACTGCCCTAATGCAAATTGGAGGAACAGCACCTCACATTTCGCTTGGTCAGCTTGCAACCCAGTTTAGTTTATTGCCACGTGTACCGGGGTACAGTGAAAAGCTTTTGTTGCGTGCTATCCAGTTAGCAGAAAGACAATACATGCTTACAATCGAGCTAATTACTGTGTACAGATACATGATAAGGGAATAACGTTTAGTGCCAGGTAAAGCCTGCAAAGTCCGATCAAGCATAGTCTGAGGGTCACCAATGAGGTAGATAGTAGTTCAGCACTGCTCTCTGGTTGTGGTAGGATGGTTCAGTTGCCTGATAACAGCTGGGAAGAACCCAGCGGTGTTAATACCCAGCGGCATGAATATTGATTTCTCTATCTTCAGGTAACCCTTGCTTTCCCTCTCTCTCCATCCCTCCCCAAACCTAATCCTCCGACTAGTTCCAGGGTCCTCCTATTAAATATTGTGTGCCTCGTTGTCACCTTCCCCTCAGCTAACAATGTACCATTCTACATTTCCTTGATCACCGTCCCCTTTGATCTGTCATTTTCACACCTTACCCTTCCCTATCTCTATGTATCTCCCTCTCCCCTGACTCTCAGTCTGCAGAAGGGTCTCGACCCGAAACGTCAACCATCCCTTGTCTCCAGAGACGCTGCTTGAGCTGCTGAGTTACTCCAGCATTTTGTGTCTATCTTCGATGCCATTATCAGCATGGTTTTTGGTTTTAGCGTCTTGCTTTGGAAAACAATTGGAATGCAGACGAGACAATGAGAGTGACAAGCTTCACTGATTTTGGGCATTGTATGAATTGGAAATTTAAACTTTATGATATGAATGAATATTTAGTTATTTTTAACTTTGACAATGAGCAGGAATATTCGAAACCACTTTCGAATGTTTAGGGACACCAGGAACTGCAGATGTTGGTTTACAAAAAAAAAGACGCAAAGTGCAGGAGTAACCCAACGCAGGTCAGGCAGCATCTCTGGGGAACATGGATAGGTGACGTTTCGGGTCGGGACCTTTCTTCAGGCAACAGAGAAACAGCCTCTTCGCCCCACAGTTTCCATGATGTACATAATGCCAAGTTATGGGTGGCACAGTAGCGCAGCTGGTAGAGCTGCTGCCTCACAGCGCCAGAGACCCCGGTTCGATCCTGACCTCGGGTGCTGTCTGTGTGGAGTTCGAATGTTCTCCCTGTGACCGTGTGGGTTTCCTCCAGTTGCTCTGGTTTCCTCCCACATCCCAAGGTTTGTAGGTTAATTGGCCTCTGTAAAATTGCCCCTGGTGCGTATGGGGTGAATGAGAAAGTAGAATAACATAGAAATAGTTTGAACTTGTGCTGGCATGGTCACGGTGGGCCGAAGGGCCTGTTTCCATGCTGTATCTTTCAATTTCAATCAAAACCATGGATGGGTGATGGGGAGCCTTTTCGATCGGGACCCTCCAGCAGTCTATATTTTTATATTAGCTGTTTACTGCCGAATGATATTGACCATCTTTGCTTCTATAAACCTTAACTTTCAAGCACGAAGCAAGTTTGCACACTGTGAAATGTGATAATTGGTTAAAAATAAATTGTGGATAAACTGCATAGTACAGCAATTTATGATTCCGACCAAACAGATCCCTCTTTCGAGAAGCATTAAAAGTAAGTCAGTGTGTTCCTCTATGTCGCTACTTGCAGTGTCTGCCTAGAACACTGGCATGCCCCAAGTGTGTCTGCAATATTTGCAAATATTTGTGGGGGAGAGGGAGATGTTAGTTGTGTGGCTGACCCCCAAGTGAATCTCTGCCTGATGGAGTTCCATGTCACACAGAAGTCCCTCTGCACGCTGTGTGGAATGACCAGAGCTAGAGGGAAGGTAGACAAAAATGCTGGAGAAACTCAGCGGGTGAGGCAGCATCTATGGAGCGAAGGAATAGGTGGACGTTTCGGGTCGAGACCCTTCTTCAGACCCGAAACGTCACCTATTTCCTTCGCTCCATAGATGCTGCCTCGTCCGCTGAGTTTCTCCAGCATTTTTGTCTACCTTTGATTTTTCCAGCATCTGCAGTTCTTTCTTAAACAGAGCTAAAGGGAGATCTAGGGAGAGGTTGAGCAGGCTTGGCCTTTATTCCTTGGAGCGCAGGAGGATGAGGGGTGATCTTATAAAGGTGTATGAGATCATGAGAGGTATAAATTGGATAAATGCACAGTCTTTTATCCAGAGTCAGGGTATGGAGAACCAGAGGACTTAGGTTTAAAGTGAGCAGGCATAGATTTAATAGGAAGCTGAAGGTCAACATTTTTTACACAAATGGTGGTGGGTGTATGGAAAGAGCTGTCGGAGGAGGTAAGTTCAAGCAGGTAATGTTTAAGAAATATTTAGTCATGTACATGGCTAGGACAGGTTTAGAGGGATGGACAGTGCTGGAGTAACTCAGCGGGCCAGCCTTCTTCTCTGGAGAAAAAGGATGGGTGATGCTTCAGTCTGAAGAAGGGTCTCGACCCGAAGCATCACCTATGAAACCTTTGTGTCTAGGTTTAGAGGGATATGGGCCAAACGCAGGCGGGTTCAACTCGTGTAGACGGGGCACGTTGGTCGGTGTGGGCAAGTTGGGCCGAAGGCCCTGTTTCCACACTGTATAACTCTATGAGTCTATGATGCACTAACTGGCAGAGGGATATGGACCACATGCAGGCAAATGGAACTAGCTTAGATGGGGCATCTTGGTCGGCATGTACGAGTTGGGCCGAAGGGCCTGTTTTGCCGATGTATGGGTCTACAGGTATATGGCTGGCAGCAAGTTTCAAAGGCTGCAAATGATGAGGGAGCAAGAAAAATGATTGGGAAAATATTTTCTCTATGTTTTGAGGAATATGCGGAGAAGGCAGGAAGGTGGAACTGTGTTGGAAGCGCAACCATGACCTTGTTGAATGACAGAACATATCAAGGAATAAATGGCCAAGTCCTGCTCTTATTTCTCACAGATTTGGATGATGTTTTGATCAATACATCAAGGTCAGAATGGACACAGTTTAATTGAAATCTCATTGGAGGTTTCATCATAATGCACTCGCTGTTTTCTGTTGACTGTTCAACGAAGGCCATAAGTTGCGCCATTCAAGCTTCAACCTGTGTTCCGTGGGAACAAAAGTGAATGGTTTGAACAAAGAAAAATGGGCATTCATCAATCTTGGTTCCAGTTTCAATGGAGTGCACGATTGGAGGAGTTATGTTGAACCTTGCGGAGAATGCAGGTTAATCTACAGTTGGAAAGTTGCACTCAGTTCTGGTCACCATCATTCAGAAAGCAGGCGAAAGGTCTTAAAGAAGGAACATAGAAGATTTACGACACATATTCCACAGATGGGCGATTTCAACAATGAGGCTACGCTGGAGAAATCAGGTTCGCTCTCCTTGGATTAAAGTGACTTATCGTTCGTAAGATCATACATTCATGTCATAGGAGCAGAATTAGGCTATTTGGCCCATCGAGTCTATCCCGCCATTCAGTTATGGCTGGTCTATCTTTCCCTCTCAACCCCATTCTCCTGCCTTCCCATAACCCTTGACACCCTTACTAATCAATCTTAAAAATACCCAATGACTTGGCCTTCACAGCCTTGTGGAGTTTAGTTTAGAGAAACAAAGCGGAAACAGGCCCTTCGGCCCAGCGAGTCCTCACCGACCAGCGATCCCCGCACACTTGCACGATCCTACACACTAGGGACAATTTACACCTATACCAAGCCAATTAACCTACAAACCTGTTCGTCTTTGGAGTGTGGGAGGAAACCGAAGATCTCAGAGAAAACCCACGCAGGTCACGGGAAGAACGTACAAACTCCTACAGTCAGCACTTGTAGTCGGGATCGAGCCCAGGTCTCCAGCGCTGCAAGCGTGTAAGGCAGCAACTCTACCGCTGCGCCATGGTACCGTCCAGTCTGTGGCAATGAATTGCAACTTGATAAGGATTGATAGAGATGAATGAATGAATGAATGAATGTATAAGTTTATTGGCCAAGTATTCACATACAAGGAATTTGCTTTGGTGCACCGCCCGCAAATGACAACATGCCATACAGTGACAGTTAGGAATGACACATAAAACATTAAACTTTAATAATAAAACATTATTGATTAAGCATGTGACTTTAATCTTTTTAAATTTTTTATTTTTTAAATTTCAAAATCAATGTCTGAAGAAGGGTCTCGATCTGGAACGTCACCTCTCCATGTTCTCCAGGGATGCTGCTTGACCCGCCGAGTTACTCCAGCATTTTGTGTCTTTCCTTGGTAAACCAACATCTGCAGTTCCTTGGTCTTCTACACTGTACAAAATCATGACAGCTTAGGCAGAATAAATAGAGATTCTAGCAGTTGGTTCAAACAGCGGTGGTCCTAGATTCAATGAGATGGGGAAAAGGCTACACAGTACTTTTATATATGAAAAATAGCTGTGATCTCAAAGTCACGACTGTAAGGGTGGCAGAAGCAGTCAATTATTCTCAATGGATTTAGAGATACAGCGCGGAAACAGGCCCTCCTGCACCAATTCTGCACCAAGCAGCGATCCCCGCGCATTAACACTATCCTACACATACTAGGCACAATTTACTCATACCAAGCCAATCAACGTGCAAACCAGTACGTTTTTGGAGCGTGGGAGTAATCCGAAGATCTCTGAGAAAACCCACGCGGTCACGGGGAGAAGTTAGAAACTCGGTACAGACAGCACCCGTAGTCAGGATCGAACTGGGATCTCTGGCTCTGTACAGGCAGCAACACGAGCACTGCGCCACCGTGCCGCCCTTGGGTATTGGATAGGTACGAGGAAACACAATCAGCAATACGACGGGGACATAATGAGAGGAAATAAATATTGTATCTAGATTGCTTTATAATATACCCATGACGTTCAATATTCTGCGATTCTATCATGTGACCATCGCAAAGCAAGTAGAAGAAGAAATGAGGAACTGGTTTGGAGAGAGGGAATTTAACGTACAGAAAGAGAAGCAGAAAGAGGAAAAGAACGAGAGATACAAGGAACTGCAGATTCTGCTTTATTTTATTTTTTTAAAGAGAGAAAGTGCTGGAGTATCTCAGCGGGTTTGAGTTTGAGTTTATTGTCACGTGTACCAAGGTACAGTGAAAAGCATTTGTTGCGTGCTAACCGGTCAACGGAAAGACAATACATGATTACAATCGAGCCGTCCACAGTGTACAGATACAGGATAAAGGGAATATTGTGAATAACATTTAGTGCAAGATAGAGTCCAGTAAAGTCTGATCAAAGATAGTCCGAGGATCTCCAATGAGGTAGATGGTAGTTCAGGACCGCTCTCCAGTTGTTGAGAGGATGGTTCAGTTGCCTGATGATAGCTGGGAAGAAACTGTCCCTGAATCTGGAGGTGTCCCAATGGGAGAGGGGAGAAGAGGGAGTGACCAGGGGTGCGACTCGTCCTTGATTATGCTGCTGACTTTGCCGAGGCATCGTGAGGTGTAGACGGAGTCAATGAAGGGAGGTTGGCTTGCGTGATGGTCTGAGCTGCATCCGCAATTCTCAGCAATTTCTTACGCTCTTGGATGGAGCTGTCCCCAAACCGTGCTGTGATGCGTCCTGATAAAAAGTTTTCTGCAGCGCTGCGGTGATGTTTTGGCCTAAAACACTTCTTCAGACTTCAAACAGTTAATTGCTTTAATTCCAGGGTAGGAAGGTTGATTGAGAGTTTTATACAATTAGCAGAATGCCTGGAGGGAACATATTATTAATTACTGGACTTGCCTTTCTGTCCACTGAAGGGTTAAATAGGCAATTACAGTCATGTATAATTGCAACGGCCATGAAACGCATGCTGAAATTAAAGGTGACGCATTATCTTCCCAAATCTAACAGCAACTTTGCACCAATCGTCCAGTATCATAGGGCAAATCTTCCTCGCCAAGCAATGCTGACCAAATTTCTTATTGGAAATTGATTATTTTATTTTCACGTCAGTTCTGCTAAATATTACTTCCGAAGGCTAAAAAAGCGACCAAACTTAAACCACTGAACTCACAGAGGATGTTAAACGTGCTCAGGTTCATCAGAAATGGAAATGGGAAAGCAGGAGGGGAAATTATAGACAATAGACAATAGGTGCAGGAGGAGGCCATTTGGCCCTTCGAGCCAGTGATCATGGCTGATCAACCCCAATCAGTACCCCGTTCCTGCCTTCTCCCCCATATCCCCTGACTTGTTAAATTCAGTTTGATCCTGACCAACGGGTGCTGTCCGCACAGAGTTTGTCCCTGTGACCGCGTGGGTTTTCCCCGGGCGCTCCGGTTTCCACCCACACTCCAAAGACGTGCAGGTTTGTAGGTTAATCCGGCTGCAGTGAAAGTTGTAATTTGTCCCTGGTGTGTGTTTAGGATGCGGTGCTAATGCGCGGGGTGGTCGCCGATCGGCACGGACTCGCTGGGCCGAATGGCCTGCTCTGTATCTCCAAACTAAAAGACATCGCCCGCAGCTCAGTCCTGCCAGCGTTCCCTGATTCAAGCAACTGCAACGTTTTGCTCCAAAATGAATTGCAAGACCTTGTTATCCAACAAGCCTCTTGCAGAGACTCAAGACATTGCGTTCCACTCCCACTTCACCATCGCCCTCCTAACCGCCTCCTATATTGTTATTTTGAGCAGCTGTTTGAACATTAGCAACAACTATGAACAGCTCGTTCGAACCAAGCCGTATCCCCAATTGGTTTAAAGTACGAAAATGACACATCCTCGCCACTAATTACACTATCACCGAGAGAATTTAGATTCAATAGCAAAACCTCTTGTCAAGCATGAATGTAATTAATAGAAATGTTGGCAGCATAACTACAGTCGAACATAATCCAACCCAACATTTCAACAAGAAACAACAACAACATCTGTCTAACCAGCACCATTTAACACCCAAAAGCGCTTCATAGAAGGAGCAATTAAAGACAAAAAGAAACACTGTCGCAGAAGTGGTCATTTGGCCACAGAAAAACAGAAAACTTTGGAGATACAGCATGGAAACAGGCCCATCAGCCCATCGAATCCAGGCCGATCCGTTCGCACTAGTTATAGTCATAGAGTATAGAAACAAGCCCTTTGGCCCACTTGCCCACAGCAGCCAACATGTCCCACCTGCCTGCTTTTGGCCCATATCCCCCGAAACCTGTCCTATCCATGTATCTATTTAAATGTTTCTTAAACGTTGCCATAGTTCCTGTCTTAACTACCTTCTCCGGCAGCTCGTTCCATTCACCCACCACCCTTTGTGTGACAAAGTTACCCCCCGGGTTCCCATCATATCTACCCCCCACCCCACCCACCTCACCTTAAACCTGCGTCCTCTGGTCCTTGATTCCTGTTTCACACTTCTGCAAACAGTTCTCTGTTATCCCATTTCTTCAAACACTTCCTACACACTTGGGGTAATTTAACGGAGGCCAATTAACTTACAAACCTGCACGTTTAGAGATACAGCACGGAAACAGGCCCTTCGTCCCACCGGGTCCGCGCCGACCAGCGACCCCCGCACATTAACACGATCCTACACCCACTAGGGACAATTTTTACATTTACCAAGCCAATTAACCTACAAACCTGTACGTCTTTGGAGTGTGGGAGGAAACCGAAGATCTCGGAGAAAACCCACGCAGATCACGGGGAGAAAGTACAAACTCCGTACAGGCAGTCAGGATCGAACCCGGGTCTCTGGCGCTGCATTCGCCGTCAGCCTGTGCCACCGTGACCGTCTTTGGGAAGTGGGAAGAAACCCACGAGGCCACGGGGAGAAGGTGCAAACTGCACACAGACACTAGCCAAGGTCAGGATCGCACCCACGTCTCTGGCACAGTGAGTCAGTGGCTCTACCAGTTGCACCACTGTGCCTGTGCCCAAATCTTGTGGAAAGGGAAACCAGTTCACATTTAGTGATCCACTTCAACAGAGATGAAAAGGCATGAGGTGTGAGACAAAAGGATTGAAGAGTTGCGAATTGTGAAGCTAGAGGAAGGAATGTAAGTGGGGAGGGGAGGAATGGGTGACATTGTAAATACATTTTTAGTTCAGTAATTGTTGAAAACATTCAAGCGATGGCCTCCACTGGGCAATCAAGTGCATAGAGTAATGCTTGCCTTTACCAGTTGAAACATTGAGTATATAAGGTCAGGAAGTCATGCTATAACTTTGGTGAGGCTACTTTCAGAGTATTGCCTTCCTTACTACCAATTCGATTTGCAAATGGACTTTTTTTGGTATCCTGCACCAGCACTCCCAAGTCCCTTTGCACCTCTGATTTCTGGATTCTCTCCCCATTTAGAATATGGTCTACACCTTTATTCCTACTACCACAATGCGTGACTCCACACTTTGCTACGCTGTATTCCATCTGCCACTTCTCTGCCCACTCTCCCAACCTGTCCCAAGTCCTTATGCAGGGTCCAAATTTCTCTACACTACCTGCCCCTCCACCTATCTTCGTATCATCCGCAAACATGGCCACAAAACCTTCAATCGCCTCATCCAAATTGTTGATATGCGATGTGAAGTGCAGCGGCCCCAGCAACCGAGCCCTGCGCAACTCCGCTAGTTACTGGCAGCCAACCAGAAAAAGCCCCTTTTATTGCCATCTGCCATCCAGCCAACCTGCTGTCCATGCTGGTATCTTCCCCATGGATTGTCATCTTCTTTAGCAGACTCAAGTGTGTCTCCTTATCAAAGGCTTTCTGAAAATATAGGTAAACAACATCCTGTCTGACCTGCTATTTACTTCCTCAAAGATGCCGCCTGACTGCTGAGTTACTCCAGCGCTTTGTGTCTTTTTTTTTTTGTAAAGCAGCATCTGCGGTACCTTCCATCTACACGTTGCATGTTCCTGTCTAGTGTTGTTCACTCATCTATGTCACCAAGAGTTACTGGGTCCTTAACTCCAGCACCCCGAGCCTCAAGATTGTACATCGTATGAAATTCCTCTTCATCATAGTCCTAGAGTGAAACAGCGTGGAATCAGGCCCTTCGGCCCAACTTGCCTGCACTGCCCAACGTGCCCCATCTAGTCTAGTCCCACCTGCCTGCATTTGGCCCGTATCCCTCCAAACTTAAATTTAAATTGAGCGAAAATTAACTATGAATCGACTGAAAACTGGAATCCAAAGAGGTTTATGACTACTGTGTCCATGGACTATTCTCACTCCCATTTACAATGGTCTCCAGTGCATTGCAGATAGTTAATTGAAGAACATGATGATACAGTTAATTTGATTTTTTCAAACCTCACTTACGCTGATAGTGCTGTCATTGTGGAATGAGAGTTCTTTTGCTGGAACAAATGCCCTTATCTTTGTTTATCCATGGTCGGTCTCATTGGGAGAAGTAATCTCCTTTTACATTGGTGATCCAATCTTTCCACTGAAGCATGCACAAAACTGAAACTGCACCTGTTTTAACCGAAGATAGACACAAAATGCTGGAGTAACTCAGCGGGACAGGCAGCAACTCTGGAGAGAAGGAACGGGTGACGTTTTGGGTCGTAACCCTTCTTCAGACTGATGTCAGGGGAGAGGGAGATACATAGGTAAGGATGTGTCAGGTGTGAACATAGGACAAAGGGAATGGAGATCAAGGAAAATGTAGAATAGATCAGTGTTAGCTGGGAGAAGGTAACAACAAAGCAAACAGAGATAAAATGTAGTCGGTGACAGTAAGACCGGTCAGAGAACTGGGAAGGGGGAGGGGATGGAGAGAGAGGGAAAGCAAGGGTTACTTGAAGTTAGAGACGTCAATGTTCATACCGCTGGGGTTGTAAGCTGCCCAAGCGAAATATGAGGTGCTGTTCCTCCAATTTACGCTGGGCCTCACTCTGACAATGGAGGAGGCCCAGGACAGGAAGGAATGGGAGGGGGAGTTAAAGTGTTTGGCAAACGGAAGATCAGGTAGGTTTAGGCGGACTGAGCGGAGGTGTTCAGCGAAAACGATCGCCGAGCCTGCGCTGGGTCTCGCCTGGCTTAACTGAAGACCATTAGCAAAAGCCCAGCAGGAAGCAGCAGCACGTCGTGTATTTCTGATCCCGACTGTGTTTGTACTAAAAGCACTGAATTACCTCGAGGGGATGGGGGAAAGGCCACGTGCTCACCGAGCTGAGATCTCTGCATTAACCCGGTCACTGCCCAATTTCCATCTGTCTATTTGTTTTAAGTCGCTACTACTTTTACCATTGTGTGGGAAGGAACTGCAGATGCTGGTTTACACCGAAGATAGACACCAAATGCTGGAGTAACTCAGCGGGGCAGGCAGCGTCCCTGGAGAGAAGGAAGGTTTCGGGTCCAGACCCTTTCTTCATACTGAGAGTCAGAGGAGAGGGTGCCACAGAGATTAGGAAGAGCAAGGTGTGAAGACGGAAACATCAAAAGAGATGCGGGTGAAGGAAAATGTAGACTAGATCGTTGGTAGCTCGGAGAAAGTGACAACAAAGCAAACAGAGGTAAAATGCAATCAGGGAGACACAGACTGATCGGTGAACTGGGGAGGGATGGAGGGAGAGGGAGAGACAATTGAACCCGGGTCAATAGACAATAGGTGCAGGAGTAGGATATTTGGCCCTTCGAGCCAGCCATTCAATGTGATCATGCCTGATCATCCCCAACCAGTACCCCGTTCCTGCCTTCTCCCCATATCCCCTGACTCCGCTATCTTTAAGAGCCCTATCTCGCTCTCTCTTGAAAGTGTCCAGAGAACCGGTCTCCACCGCCCTCTGAGGCAGAGAATTCCACAGGCTCACCACTCTCTGTGAGAAAATGTGTTTCCTCGTCTCCGTTCTAAATGGCCTACCCCTTATTCATAAACGGTGGCCCCTGGTTCTGGACTCCCCCAACATCGGGAACATGTTTCCTGCCTCTAGCGTGTCCAAACCCTTAATGAGCAAGGGATTCTTTCAACATTCCCCAACTGGGGTACACACATGCACGGAGAAATTAATATTTGAATTTGGTACTGGGAATGCCATCAGAGAGGCCTACAGAAAAACAAATCAGGAAGTCCTAGGCTGCCCTTCCTCTCCCTAACGCACAAGCCCTAAGGTCCTGGCAACATCCTTGCAAATCTTCTCTCCACCCTTTCCAGCTTATGGTAGAGTAGTTGGGTGACTTGCAACTTTGGGTAGAAGCACAATACTTTTGTTCACTCTGCAAAGGAACTCAATCAAAAACAACAGATAGACACAAATATCTACAGGAATGGGTCAGAGGCTCCAGAAGAAGATGGAAGACTGCGGGGGCTGTCTGTACGGAGTTTGCACGTTCTCCCTGTGACCTGCGTGGGTTTTCTCTGAGATCTTCGGTTTCCTCCAACACTCCAAAAGCGTACAGGTTTGTAGGTTAATTGGCTTGGTAAATGTTAAAATAAGATGGTGTTAATATGCGGGGATCGCTGGTCGGCGCGGACCCGGTGGGCCAAAGGGCCTGTTTCCGCGCTGTATCTCTAAACTAAACTAAACTAAACCAAAAATAGGACAGGTTTGGAGGGATATGGACCAAACGCGGGCAGGCGGGACTAGTGCAGCTGGGACAGGTTGGCCGGTGTGGGCAAGCTGGGCCGAAGGGCCTGTTACCGCACTGCATCACTCTGTGACTCCATGACTAAGATGGAATGTGGGACATGGAAAGGAGAAATCCACGGGGGAGTAATGTTGGCCTCCCAGGGAGAGAAGAGAAAGAGAGAGCCAGCATAAGTGATTGTATTCCCTCAGCAAGCTTGCAGTTCACAAATAATGAAACAAAGCTGAAGAAATCTCATCATAGAGGTGCCATAAATCCTGAGGATTTATTAATATTCATTAGAATTCCAGGCGGAATTATTAGCCTGGGGCCAGACTCAATTAATTTCGCACTTGAGCCTGCTGAGTTGCTTCAAAAAAAAAAAGTTTAAAGAATAAAGAAGGAGGAGCTGGCTGTACACACTTGCCTGTATACAGCTGAGAGACTTCATACTGAATGCCACCCATAGATTTACATCTCTGATCCACACAGCTGCTTGCTTGTTTTCCTCCAGGGGTGTACTGGTAATCTTTGGTGTCGAGCGGTACGTGGCACAAGCCAGCATGAAAAAAAATGTTGCCCATTTCTGTCGCCACCAGGCCTTCAAACATCAGAGGGTCTCTCAACCATCCCCACTCTGCTCCCTGACGATGCTAGCTTCCCGGAAGATCAATCAATCAATCAATCAATTTTATTTGTATAGCACATTTAAAAACAACTCACGTTGACCAAAGTGCTGTACATCAGAGCAGGTACTAACGTGCTACATACAATGGTACACACACCTAACAATACATACATAAACCCCCTCAGAGGGCCTCAAAAAACACTAGGGAGTAGAAATAGGTTTTGAGCCTCGATTTAAAGGAGTCGACGGAGGGGGCAGTTCTTGGTTCTTGGTTTCTTGGTCCTCCAAAATATTCCAAATGGAATTTAAACTGGAGGTGGTGTTCTGATGAGGAGCGGGATGATGTTCCACAGTCTAGGTGCCGCAACCGCAAAAGCGCGGTCACCCCTGAGCTTAAACCTAGACCGCGTCTAGGAACATGGAGAATTCAACGCAACGGTGCTCCAGATATTGGAAACTGCCTCCTTCAACCAGCTCATCCACCTTTAGACTTTAGAGATACAGCGCGGAAACAAGCCCTTCGGCCCACCGAGTCCGCGCCAACCAGCGATCCCCGCACATTAACACTATCCTACACACACCAGGGGCAATTCACATTTTAATACCAAGCCAATTAGCCTACAAACCTGTACAGTACGTCTTTGGAGCGTGGGAGGAGAACCGAAGATCTCGGAGAAAACCCGCGCGGGTCACGGGGAGAGCGTGCAAACTCCATCCAGACAGCACCCGTGGTCGGGTTTTCGAACCCGGTTCTCTGGAGCTGGAAGCGCAGTAAGGCAACAACGTTACTGCTGCGCCACTCTGATGGACTCTTCTCCATCGCCCCTCGAGTAAATGAAACCAATCCACAAAATTGCAAACATTAAGGTGTTACCTGTGAAACATATTTGCCTTCAACAAAGGTCACAGATACGGCATTTAAATAGAAAACTGCAGATGATTGCAAATAGAAATGTAAATGCTCAGTAAATGCAGTGAAGTTAAAACGGTGAATATTATGCTGGCACATGTTGTCAGAACAGATAGCGTAGTCCTTGAGATGTTATTTCAACGTGTCCAGAACCAAAGACCCAAAATGTGTTAGGAACAAATTAAATTCAGAATTAATCTCTGGGAAGGTTTTCTTTTCCAATGAGCAAATAATCATGTAAGTGACAGGCTTACTTTCAAAATGGTGAACATATTGTACCTTGTATTGATGATGCATTCAAATGTAAATAGGGGCAATGTAAAAAATGTTCAGGACCAGTTTCTTCCCAGCTGTTATCAGGCAACTGAATCATCCTACCACAACCAGAGAGCAGTGCTGAACTACGATCTACCTCTTTTGTGACCCTCGGACAATCCTTGATCGGACTTTGCTGGCTTTACCTTGCACTAAACGTTATTCCCTTATCATGTATCTGTACACTGTAAATGGCTCGATTGTAATCATGTCATGTCTTTCTGTTGAAACGCAACAAAAGATTTTCACTTTACCTCGGTACGCATGACAATAAGCTAAGCTAAACTAAATGAGGCAGATTTCTTTCAAGGAGTTTCATTCTGGCATATAGTGTGCTGGTGACTTGAGATTCAGTCTCAATGTATAGAATGTATGAAAAACACAGGTGATTTTGGACCTCTGATTTTCAAAGCTACCAATGGAGAACTCATCACTTCATGACTGGGCTGGCTGGATAATTTTGATTAGATTTATATGGTTAGTCAAAAACACCATTATCATGTCTGAGGGTGAGTCGGAGAGTGATACAGTGTGGAAACAGGCCCTTCGTCCCAACTTGCCCACAGCAGCCAACAATGTCCCAGCTACACTAGTCCCACCTTTCCATATCCCTCCAATCCTGTCCTATCCGTGTACCTGTAGGAAAGAACTGCAGATGCTGGTTTAAATCGAAGGTAGACACAAAATGCTGGAGTAACTCAGCGGGACAGGCAGCATCTCTGGAGAGAAGGAATGGATGATGTTTCGGGTCGAGACCTTCTTCAGTCTGAAGAAGGAATGGATGACGTTTCGGGTCAAGAACCTATTTCAGTCTGAAGAAGGGTCTCGACCCGAAACGTCATCCATCCTTTTTCACACAGAGGGTGGTGGGTGTATGGAACGAGCTGCCGGAGGTCGTAGTTGAGGCTGGTATAATCGTAACGTTTAAGAAACATTTGGACAGGTACATGGTTAGGACAGATTTAGAGGGATATGGGCCAATTGCAGGCAGGTGGGACTAGTGTAGATGGGACATGTTGGTCGGTGTATGCAAGTTGGGACGAAGGGCCTGTTCCACGACATATGACTCTATGACTGTGTGCCTCTCTACGACTAATGAACAGGACAGATGTGAGCAATTTTCATAAACTTTGGGCAGATGCCATGTTATAATGTTGGTGGGTCACGTTGGTTAGAGCTGCAGCAAGTTCTGAAGTCAAGTTATTCAGCATGTCCTGTACACATTGCTGTATCCAGCACCTTCAGCCATTTCTTGATTTAGTTCAGGTTAGTTTAAGGATACAGCATGGAAACAGGCCCTTCGGCCCAGAGTCCAAGCCGACCCGTTCGCACCAGTCCTATGTTATCCCACTTTCCCGTTCAGTTCTTACACACTGGGGGCAATTTACAGAGGCCAATTTACCTATAGACACGTACATCTTCGGGATGTGGGAGGAGACCGGAGCTGTCGGGTTTTGGGAATTCTCCCACCAGGATTTATAAAGAATCTTAGTTTCTCGAACTCTGTCTGTAGTGTAGTTTAGAGATGAAGCGCGTAAACAGGCCCTTCGGCCCGCCGGTTCCGCACCGACCTGCGATCCCCGCACATTAACGCTATCCTGCACACACAAGAGACAATTTTTGCATTTACACCAAGCCAATTAACCTACAAAACTGTACGCCTTTGGAGTGTGGCAGGAAACCGGAGATATCGGAGAAAACCCACGTAGGTCACGGTGAGAACGTACAAACTCCGTACAGACAGCACCCGTAGTCGGGATCGAACCCGGGTCTCTGGCGCTCTGAGGCAGCCGCCATGCCGCCCTGAGAGGAATCCTGAGACAAAATTAGACACCAGTCCGCACATTCAGGTACAATTCTCCCACCAAGGGTTTATAAGTAATCTTAGCCTCCCAAGACACTTTGTGCCTGTACATGAAGCTAAAATCCAACACATCCAGCTGAATCTCAGTTTTATTGGTGCATTGGCTTCAATCCGCGTCGATTTACATCGCCCATACACCAGAGCTGTTTAAATGGGCTCTGGCATCTGACTAATTATTCCCTCCTGCAATACAGAAACAGTGGTCGGGAAAGAATGACTGCGCTCCAAAGCGCTTGCCAAAAGCATAATTAAATAACATTAAGTGTGGCACACACCTCGAGCTGATTCTTGACATCACATTCTTGGAAGCAGGGGGGGAGAAAAAACAATTGGACATAGAAACATAGAACGGCACCATTAGACTATGACTCAATGAGCAGGAATAAACATGGACGGCACCATTAGATTAAACTCAGGTGGAAGCTGCACAAAGAGGAGGCTCTTTGCACTAAAACAAGATGAGAGGGGGTAGAATTAGTTTGCAGAGAGAGCGGGAAGATACGGATAAAGCTGTTGCGTCTAGAGAGCACCCTGTTCAGTTCTGGGCACCGTGTTATCGGAAAGATGTTGTCAAGGGATGTTGCCGTGACTAGAAGGTCTGAGCTACAGGGAGAGGTTGAGCAGGCTGGGACTCTATTCCTTGGAGAGTAGGCTGGGACTCTATTCCTTGGAGCGCAGGAGGATGAGGGGTGATGTTATCGAGGTGTATAAAATCATGAGAGGAATAGATCGGGTAGATGCACGGAATCTCTTGCCCAGAGTAGGTCAATCGATGACCAGAGGACAGAGAGTTAAGGTGAAGAGGAAAAAATGTAATTGGAATCTGAGGGGTAACTTTTTCACAAGGGTGGTGGAACAAGTTACTGGAGGAGGTAGTTGAGGCAGGGACTATCCCAAGAGAGAGTTAGATAGAGTTCTTAAAGATAGCGGAGTCAAGGGATATGGGGAGAAGGCAGGAACGGGGTACTGATTGTGGATGATCAGCCATGATCACGATGAATGGCAGTGCTAGCTCAAAGGAGCGAATGGCCCACTCCTGCACCTATTGTCTATTGTCTATTGTATATAACGTTTAAGAAACAGTTAGGCAGATATATGGTAGAGGACAGTTTTGGAGGGACATGGGCCAAACGCAAGCAGGTGGGACCAGTGTAGCTGGTTTCCCGTTGGCCGGTGTGGCCAAGTTGGGCCGAAGGGCCTGGTTCTGCACTGCACGACTCTATGACTCAATGAGCAGGAATAAGCAAAGGCAATCGATAGCTGCAATCCACAAAGTGCCATCCATCACCGCTTGGAGAAAAACACACGAACCTCATGCCTATAAATTTAGCAGCAGTATATGGGAGAACAACCAGTGAAATGCTAATTGTTGTAGATAAGGTAAACTCATTTCAATGCTTCAAAGTAAGCAATGAAAATAAATGTAAATGCATGATACATCAACTAAAGCAGGGCCAGAGAGGGAAATGTCTTCATCCAAGTGATAAATATTTTAAATAATTCACCAAGTAATAGGAAGTATGACATTTGGATTATTCAAAATGCATGTTTTTATATATTCTCGAGGAATGAGCTCTAGTGGATTAAATGGCCTTATTTGCCCTGATTTGTGTACATTATATATCTTCATCCTAGGTAGGGGATGTTCGTAAGTCTCATAGCACTGACCGAAGAGAGGTAATTAAATCTGCAGTCATCTTTAAGACTAGCCTGTAACTAGCCTGTAGCCTGTACATCAAGAGTTTGTCGTTTTTCATATGTTCACAAGTCCACAAGTGATAGAGGAGGAATTAGGCCATTCGGCCCATCATGGTCTGCTCCGTCGTTCAATCATGGCTGATCCTTCCTTCCCCCTCAACCCGTTCTCCTGCCTTCTCCCCGTAACCCCTGACACCCGTACTAATCAAGAATCTATCAATCTCCGCCTTAAAAATATCCATTGACGTGGCCTCCACAGCCTTCGGTGGCAATGAATTCCACAGATTCACCACCCTATGACAAAATAAATTCCTCCTCATCCCCTTTCGAAAGGTACGTCCTTTTATTCTGAGGCCGTGGCCTCTGGTCCTGGACTCTCCCACTAGTGGGAACACTCTCCCACCAGATATGAATCAGAACAATGAAATTCTCACCTATCGCAGCTTTACATAAGACACACCAACAACAATAAATATTCCAAGTAAACCTGACCACGATAGTGCCAAATCTACATAGAGCGCTGATAGTAGTGCAAAGTCTATTGTGGCTCAGTGCTGAGGTAGGGTTGTGGTTAGGGTTGTGTAGGGTGGTTCAAAAACATGATAGTTGATGGGAGGAAGCTGTTCTTGAACCTGGAGGTGATGGTTCTCAAGCTCCAGTACCTTTATCCCAATGGTAGCATTGAGATGAGAGCAGGGCCAGGATGGTGTGGGTCATTGATGATATTAGCAGCCTTCCTGAGGCCTTGCTTCCTGTAGATTCCTTTGATGGTTTAGTTTAGTTTTTGTTTTAAAGATACAGTGTGGAAACAGGCCCTTCGGCCCACCCAGTCTATGCCGACCAGTGCACTAGCACTATCCTACACACTAGGAACAATTTGCAATTTTTTACCGATGCCAATTAACCTACAAACCTGCACGTCTTTGGAGTGTGGGAGGAAACCGGAGCACCCGGCGAAAACCCACGCGGTCACGGGGATAACATACAAACTCTGTACAGACAGTGCCCGTGGTCAGGATTGAACCAGGGTCTCTGGCTCTGTAAGGCAGCAACTCTACCGCTGTGCCACCATGCCACCCATGGTGTGAGGTCAGTACCCATGATGGACCATTCTATGCCCACCACATTCCAGAACCTCCTTCGTTCTTGAGCGTTGAAATTACCAAGCCAAGCTGATCTGTCGGTCTTTGTCCCAAGAAAACCCGACATTCACCCAAACAGTAGAATCCAGTCTTCAAAACCAGCCACGATAAAGCCTCAGGGCTCCATTCGATAATTTCTGGCAACCAACCTTTTCAGTTTGTATCAGATCTGGCTAGTCAGACGCAAGGTCAATGACGTGTAGTTTTTCACTCTCTATTCTTTTTTTCAATCTGATAATGGTTCAGAATGTTTGACAGATAATTAAATATTTCTGAACTGAAGTCAATGCTGTAACACAGGAAAATGTGCAGCCAATTTTCAATATCAAGCAAGAACACACATTGATAGTGACAAAATATTCAGCTTTAATAATGTTAACTGAGGAGTATGTATCAACTAAACTATTGGGCATAACTGCCATCCTCTGAAACGGTGGCATGCAATTTTGCATGTTTGCCAGATGAAAACATTACTTTAACGTCTTATCAGTAAGTATGTTGGAGGCTTTTAGATAGTTTAGTTTTAGCTTAGCTTAATTCAGAAGTACAGCGCAGAAACAGGCCCTTCGGCCCTAGTCAGACCACACCTGGAGTATTGTGTGCAGTTTTGGTCCCCCAATTTGACGAAGGACATTCTTGCTATTGAAGGAGTGCAGCGTAGGTTTACAAGGTTAATTCCCGGGATGGCGGGACTGTCATATGCTGAGAGAATGGAGCAGCTGGGCTTGTACACTCTGGAGTTTAGAAGGATGAGGGGGGATCTCATTGAAACATATAAGATTGTTAAGGGCTTGGACACGCTAGAGGCAGGAAACATGTTCCCGATGTTGGGGGAGTCCAGAACCAGGGGCCACAGTTTAAGAATAAGGAGTAAGCCATTTAGAACGGAGACGAGGAAACACCTTTTCTCACAGAGAGTTGTGAGTCTGTGGAATTCTCTGCCTCAGAGGGCGGTGGAGGCAGGTTCTCTGGATGCTTTCAAGAGAGAGCTAGATAGGGTTCTTAAAAATAGCGGAGTCAGGGGATATGGGGAGAAGGCAGGAAGGGGGTACTGATTGGGGACGATCAGCCATGATCACATTGAATGGCGGTGCTGGCTCGAAGGGCCGAATGGCCTACTCCTGAATCTATTGTCTATTGTCTATTTGCCCACCGAGACCGTGCCAACCACCAATCCCCACACATCAGTGCTGTTCAGCACACCCTTGGGACAATTTACAATCTTAACCAAAGCCAACAAACCTGCATGTCTTTGGAAACCGGAGCATGCGGTCACGGGGAGAACCTACAGACTCCGTACAGACTTCCCCCGTAGTCAGGATCGAACCAGGGTCTCTGGCGCTGCAAGGCAGCAACTCTATCTAGCTGCACCACCCGTGCCACCCACCGCAGACTCCTTGATATGCAGGGAATGGAGAGATATGGATTATGTATTAGCAGAGGAGCGTAGTTAATCTTGGTATCATATACGGCACAGACATTATGGGCCGAAGGGCCTGTTCCTGTACTGTGCTTTTTAATGTTCTATGTAAAGAGTTGAACACACCGTCTTCTGATGCGGATTGACATGAGAAATGGCAGATCCATTCAGCTTTCAAAATATAAAAATTAAAGGACACAATACTTGTAGAACAAGGGTTGCCAACCTGGGGTAAATTGGTTGATTCTGGATTTGTACATATTTTTTCTCATTGACTGACTGTGTTTGGTTCTGGTATACCGGTGTCTGTTCATCATTAGTTGTTCATAAATAAGTGAAATGACATCGTTATGCGCTATTAAAGTTGCCAGGGGTAAACGGGATGAAAAAGTTTGGGAACCCCTGTTGTAGAGGATTAATATGTACAGCTTCTTCTTGTTGTGGAAGGTTAGTTTGGATTAGAGATACGGTGTGGAAACAGGCCCTTTGGCCCAGCGATTCTGCGCCGACCAGCGATCCCCGCACGCTAACACTGTCATACACACACTAGGGGCAAATTCCAATCAAGGCAATGAACCAACAACCCGACTCCTTTGGAGTGTGGAAGGATACTGGAGCGCCCAAATGTCACTGGGGAGAACGTACAAACCCCGTACGGACAACACCCGTAGTCAGGATCGAACCCGGGTCTCTGGCCCTGTAAGGCAGCAAACCGACCACTCCGCCACCATAGACAAATGGATATGCAGGGCATGGAGAGATATGGACCATGAACGAGCGGAGCAGATTACTTTATCTTGGTATCATGTTGGGACACAGGCATTGTGGGCCGAAGGGCCCGTTCCTATATTTAGATATAAAATTTACAGTACACCATACTGGTGGAAGATTAATATATACAACTTCTCCTTTCTGTGGAGGCCCTTTCCCCCCCAACAGTTTTCTCCCTCTGCTGCCTGAGTGCGCTACCTGCACAGAAGTTCAAATGCAAAGTTAATCATCATGTGCTCATTTAGGCTCGTTCGACCAGTTATCAGCTCATGAGTTGTCTCCGGGCCTTCCTAAGTGCAAATCCTCCTCCAGCCTTCACTCTCTCAGCAGCCATGGGTGCCAGCTCTCGCGGACAGCTGTTGTTCACCTCGCATGCCTGCAGCTGGAATAGGTTTTGTTAATGCTGCCTAATTATGCATCCAACAATGCAAATTGCTCAGAAATGCGTCAAGATCTTCTCCAATAACTCCTCGGAGAAAACTGATGATGCGTGTTCCAGAGTCAAGAGTCGAAAGTGTTTTATTGTCGTCTATGTCCCAGCTAGAACAATGAATAATCTTACTTGCAGCAGCACAACAGAATCTGTAAACTTAGTAGACCGTAAACAATTGAATAAACGAGAAAAAAAACTTCACTGTGTGTATATGTACACATACACCTAAGTGATGTGAGAAGTGATGAGAATAGAATTAGGACATTCGGCCTATCTAGTCCACTCCGCCATTCAATCATGGCTGATCTATCTCTCCCTCCTAACCCCATATTCCTGCCTTCTCCCCATAACCTCTGACACCCGTACTAATCAAGAAACATACATGAACACATATATATATTACACACATATATATATGTCGTTTTTACCCAACAAACAGCCAACAATGGCCTGTTTCCTTTATCATCGTCACTTTTTTTGACATCTCTTTCATTCATTGTTCTTTATCTCTCTACATCATCGTCTATATCTCTCATTTCCTTTATCCCTCTGAAGAAGGGCCTCGACCCAAAACGTCACCCATTCATTCTCTCCAGAGATGCTGTCTGTCCCGCTGAGTTACTCCAGCTTTTTGTGTCTATCTACAGATATACATACATACGCACACACACACGCACACACACACACACACACACACACACACAAACACATGGACACACAAACACATGCACACACAAACACACACACATATATATACACAGAAGATAGGCACAAAATGCTGGAGTAACTTAGCGGGACAGGCAGCATCTCTGGATAGAAGGAATGGGTGACATTTTGGGTCTAGACCCTTCTTCAGACCTATATATCTACACACACACATACATAAAAAGCAAAAAAACAACAATAATAGTGCAAAAAAGACAAATCCAATGCCCCCCACATCTATGATGTAGTAGTTCAGAGCTTATTTGGCGGTTGTATTATTTAATAGCCTGATGGCTGTAGGCAAGGAGCTGTTCCTGAACCTGGATGTTACAGTTTTCAGGCTGCTGTACCTTCTTCCCGATGGTAGGGGTAAAATGAGTTTGTGGCCAGGGTGATGTTGGTCTCTGATAATGTGGGTAGGAGACCACTTGCCCCGTAGTTCCAAGTATAGTCTATCTAACCTTTTTTTTAAATTCATTCACAGGTCCTATTCTGCACAGACAAGGCCAGCATTTATTTTCCAAGCCAAACTGCAGCTAAGAGTCAACTACACTGGTGGGTGGAGTCACGTACAAGTCAGATTCAGGTAAGGATGGCTGATTTATCTCCCGGAAGAATTTTACTCACGACCTATTTTCAAGGTCACTATTATTGATATGACCCAAAATACAAAGTGTTGGAGGAACTCATTGGGTCAGGCAGCATCTGTGGAGGGAATGAATAGGCGACGTTTCGGGTCGGGTCACAACCATGCCTAACGTTGCCTATCCCATTCCTTTCATAAGGTCATAAGGTCATAAGTGATAGGAGCAGAATTAGCCGATTCGGCCCATCAGGTCTACTCCGCCATTCAATCATGGCTGACCTATCTCTCCCTCCAAACCCCATTCACCTGCCTTCCCCCCCCCCCATAACCCCTGACACCCGTACTGATCAAGAGTCTATCTAACTCCGCCATAAAAATATCCATTGACTTGGCCTCCACAACTTTCTGCGGCAAAGAATTCCACAGATTCACCACCCAGAGATGCAGCCTGACCAGCTTTGAGTTACTTCAGCATTTTATGTTTTTCTTAGGATTCCAGTATATGCATTTCAATGTGTCTCAGTTATTGATAAGACCTTTTCTTTCAGGTCTGTCCCACTTGGGCGTCATTTGCGCGTAATTTACGCGACATCATTTACGCGTCACGACGCATGACGCGCGCCTGGTGCGTGGTGATATAGGCAGTGCGGCACCCCAGAATTTTGGGATGTACAAAATCTTCGCGCGCCACCTGCGTGACGCGTAAATGATGCCCAAGTGGGACAGGCCCTCAACTCAATTATTTGAATTGTATTCTCCATTGTCAGAGTGCGGTTTGAACTAGCTTCTCTGGATACGTATCCATTTATTTATTTACTGACCCTATAGTAACCATATCGCTAATAGTTTCACGTTGATACTCATATGGAACGCTTTCTATTTTCTTTGGGGTTTACCGCACAGACGAGTTAGAACATGGAGCACAGAACTAAACTTTAGTTTTGTGTGGGAAGGAACTGCAGATGCTGGTTTAAACCGAAGATAGACCCAAAAAGCTGGAGTAACTCAGCGGGTCAGGCTGCATCTCTGGAGAGAAGGAATGGGTGACGTATCTGGTCAAGTCAAGAGTGTTTTATTGTCATGTGTCCCAGATAAGACAATGAAATTCTTACTTGCTGCAGCACAACAGAATATGTAAACACAATACATTACGGGAGAAGAAACAAGTTCAGTGTGTGTCTACACATGCACACAAACTCAATAAATAACAGATATAGTGTAATAATAATAATAGTCTGTTGCAGTTCAGAGCTTATTAGTTGTCATGTTTAATAGCCTGATGGCTGTAGGGAAGAAGCTGTTCCTGAATCTGGACGTGACAGTTTTCAGGCTCCTGTACTTTCTTCCCGATGGCAACGGTGAAATGAGTGTGTGGCCAGGATGGTGTGGGTCTTTGATGATGTTGGCTGTTCATGAGACCCTTCTTCAGACATTCGTCACCCATTCCTTCTCTCCAGAGTTGCTGCCTGTCCCGCTGAGTTACGGGCCTGTCCCACTGTACGAGCTAATTCAAGAGTTCTCCCGAGTTTCCCCTGATTCGAACTCGTAGAATTACGGTAATGGCCGCTCGTAGGTACACGGGGCTCTCGTGGACATTTTTCAACATGTTGAAAAATCTTCACGAGCTTACCGCGTTTCCTGAGTACCTGCCGTTAGCGTTACAAGCCGCTAAGAGACGTCCCCGAGCTCCGACGTACCCGCTACGTACATTCTACGTACTTCCAACGAGTTTGATTTTTTTTTAAACTCGGGAGAGCTCTTGAATTAGCTCGTACAGTGGGACAGGCCCTCTTCTCCAACTTTTTGTGTCTATCTAAAGTTCAGCTCAGTTTAGTTTATTGTCACGTGTACCGAGGCACAGTGAAGAGCTTTTTGTTGCGTGCTAACCAGTCAGCGGACAGACTATACATTCAAGCTGTCCACAGTGTAGAGATATAGGATAGTGGGAATAGCGCAAGATGAAGTCCAGTGGTGGGCGGCACGACTCTCGTCAGCAGCGGCCTCTGCAGTCCGTCTGTCTTTTTATTATTTTTGTCTCGTTTCTATGTCGTCTTTATTTTTTTTTTTGTCGGGGTATGTGTGTGGGGGTGGGGGTGGGGGTGGGGGGGGGGGACTTTAAAAACTTTCCCCTGCACGGGAGACCCGACCTTTTCTTTGTCGGGTCTCCGTTGTCGTTGGGGCTGGGCAACGTGGAGCGGCCTCCAGCAGGAACGAGCTGGGGCTCCAGTTGCGGAGCTGCGGACTACTCACCGTCGCAGGGCTGGCCGAGTCCGGAGCGGGTGGAGCTGTGGTGGAGACAAGCGCTGCTGCGACCCGACCCCCGGAGATTCGGAGGCTACAACCGCGGGTCTGGCGGACGGCAACACCGGAAGCCCGCGGGTCACCTGGTGGGAGACCGCTTTTCGGGGCTTCCGCAGCGGCGACTTCTCCCGCTCGAGTTGCGGGCTTGAAGAGCACCTGGAGCGGGGCTTTACATCACCGCCCCACGCAGCTTGGAATGGCCGCCGGACTTTGCGAGCGCGCGCGCTCCGGGGTTCTAACACCAAGACCCGGTGCGCGACCTTGCATTACCCGGCATGGCTTTAATGGCCGTGGGATAATCACCATCGCCCGCCGGGGGCTTTGACTTTGACTCTGACATCGGGGGGGGGGGAGTGCAGTGGAGAGATATGTTTTTTTGCCTTCCATCACAGCGCTGTGATGGATGTATGTGTAAATTGTGTTGTGTCTCGGGTCTTCTTCGTTTTGTAATGTATGGCTGCAGAAACGATATTTCGTTTGGACCTCAACGGGGTCCAAATGACAAATAAATTGTATTGTATTGTATTGTATTGTAAAGTCCGATTAAAGATAGCCCGAGGGTCTCTAATACGATACGATAGAACTTTATTTATCCCAGGCGGGAAATTAATTTGCCAAAACACAAAATACATGAAACATGAAAATAAAGTGACGAGTGGTAAGGCTTTGGGGATGTGCAAAGATTGAGGAGGGAGGGGAGGGAGGGTGGGGGTTCAGTCTCATCTACACCGTGACAGAAGAGTGGTTAAAGTTTGATAGCCACAGAGAAGAAGGATCTCCTGTGGCGTTCCGTCCTGCAATTAGGTCAATGATAGCTCAGGACTTCTCCCTAGTTGGTGGTAGGATGGTTCAGTTGCCTGATAACAGCTGGGAAGAAACTTTTTCCTGAATCTGAAAGGAGCGTCCCGATCTGAAACATCTTTAGACTTTAGAGATACAGCGCGGAAACAGGCCCTTCAGCCCGTCGAGTCCGCACCGACCAGCGACCCCCCCCCCCCCCGAACGCTAACACTGCCCTCCAGACCTGGGACAATTTACAATTTTTACTGAAGTCAATTAGCCCACAATCCTGTATGTCTTTGGAGTGTGGGGGGAAACCGGAGTGCCCGGGGGAAACCCACGCAGGTCACGGGGAGAACGTACAATCTCCGTACAGACAGCGTCCGTAGTTAGGATCGGACCTGAACATCGTCTGTCCATTCCTTCTACAGATGCCGCCTGTCCCGCAGAGACCCTCCAGCATTTTGTGTTTTGCTCGAGATTCCAGGATCTGCCAGGGTCTCCGGTATCTACAGCTCTGGCAATGTTAGGTGACAGATGAGCCTTACGCATGGAGACATAGAGCCATAGATACAGTGTGGAAACAGAGTGTGATACAGCGTGGAAACAGGCCCTTCGGCCCAACTTGCCCACACCGCCCAACATATCTAGACTATTCTTCTTCCCACCCTGCTTCCTGTAAGGACTCCATCCCCTACTCCCAATTCCTCCGTCTACACCGCATCTGCTCCCAGGATGAGGTGTTCCACACCAGGGCATCGGAAATGTCCTCATTCTTCAGGGAACGGGGGTTCCCCTCCCCTACTATAGATGAGGCTCGCACCAGGGTCTCTTCCATACCCCATGCTCCCTCTCCCCATCCCCTCACTCGTAACAAGGGCAGAGTCCCCCTAGTCCTCACCTTTCACCCCACTAGCCGTCACATACAACAAATAGTCCTCCGTCATTTTCGCCACCTCCAACGTGAGCCCACCACTCGCCACATCTTCCCACCTCCCCCCCTGCTTTCGGCTCCCTCCGTAACTCCCCTTGTCAATTCTTCCCTTCCCTCCCGCACCACCCCTTCCCCGGGCACTTTCCCTTGCAACCGCAAGAGATGCTACACTTGTCGCTTTACTTCCCCCCTCAACTCCATTCAAGGGCCCAAGCAGTCGTTCCAGGTGCGACAGAGGTTCACCTGCATCTCCTCCAACCTCATCTATTGCATCCGCTGCTCTAGATGTCAGCTGATCTACATCGGTGAGACCAAGCGGAGGCTTGGCGATCGTTTCGCCGAACACCTCCGCTCGGTCCGCATTAACCAACCTGACCTCCCGGTGGCTCAGCACTTCAACTCCCCCTCCCATTCCGATCCGACCTCTCTGTCCTGGGCCTCCTCCATGGCCAGAGTGAGCACCACCGGAAATTGGAGGAGCAGCATTTCATATCCCTTGGGCAGTCTGCACCCTAGTGGCATGAACATTGAATTCTCCCATTTCCGGTAGCCCTTGCTGTCTCCTCCCCTTCTCAGCTTTCCCTCAGCCCTCGGGCTCCTCCTCTTCCTTTTTCTTTTCTTCTCCCCCCCCACCCCCCCTCACCCTCCATCAGACTGAAGAAGGGTTTTGGGCCCGAAACGTTGCCTATTTCCTTCGCTCCATAGATGCTGCTGCACCCGCTGAGTTTCTCCAGCATTTTTGTCTACCTTCGATTTTCCAGCATCTGCAGTTCCTTCTTAAACACAAACGTCCCAGCTTACACTAGTCCCACCTGCCTGAGGTGTGGTCCATATCCCTCCAAACCTGTCCTCTCCGTGTAATGATAAAAAAAATCCATGCAAGATCCATGGGCAGGACAGGTAGAGATTGGCGGGGAGGGGGATGACTTGTTCAGTTGGTTACGTCAACCTTCTGCCGATTACACATGGCCTTCCCAGAGAGTCACACTCCCAGGTGGTCCTTCACAAGTTTGAGAAGTAATAGGTGATTTATCATTTCAAGGAGTTATTTGAAGATTACTTGAAGCGTTTTCTCTCGTCTGCTGGGAATCTGTTGCTGCGATGGATCTCGGAGCGGAGCGCCTGTTTGGGGAATTCAGTCTCCAGCTTGCCTACCCTCTGGGGCTGCTCGAACGTGATCAGAGTTGTCACAGAAATGTATCAAGCAGACATATCCATGTCATGGATGGATCCTAAAGCAGTTCTGCAGACCAAATGCGGCATTTAAGTTGTCGACCGTTCAGTTCAGCCTTGGGGCCGAGAGAAGCAGAAGCTGCATGTGTTCAATGGTTTAGTTCAGTTTAGAGATTCAGCTCGGAAACAGGCCCTGCAGCCCATCGACTCTCTGTTCTCTGTTAGAAAACAACGGACATGCAAAGGTGAATTGTGCACTGAATAGCTGAGTTTAGTTCAGAGATACAGCGCGGAAACAGGCACGTTCGGCCCACCAGGTCCGCGCCGACCAGCGATACCCACACACTAAAAGGCCTGCCCCGCTTAGGCGACTCTTTAGGCGACTGCCAGGGACTAGTGTTGATGGAATTCACCTACGACACCTGGCGACAACCTACGACAGCAAAAATTGTCGCCACTCTCGCCGAAAATGTTTCAACATATCGAAGATTTTGCGGCAGTTGCCTGTAGTCGCCCCAAAAATCACCTAAGTGGGACAGGCCCATTACACTATCCTACACACACTTGGGACAATTTACAATTTTACCGAAGCCAATTAACCTACAAACCTGTAGGTCTTTGGAGGGTGGAAGAAAACCAGGGGCACCCGTGGAAAACCCACGCAGTGATGGGGAGAAGGTGCAAACTCCATACGGACAGCACCCTTAATCAGGATCGAGCCTGGGTCTCTGGCGTTGTCGGCAGCAACTCTACCGTTGCACCATCGTGTAGGGATACACGTTTAGGGATACAGCGTGGAAACAGGCCCTTCGGCCCTCCGAGTCCATGCCAACCATCAGCACCCATTCACAATAGTTCTATGATATCCCACTTTCACATCAACTCTCTACGCACTCGGGGCATTTACAGAAGCTAATTAACCTACAATCCCGCACATGTTTGGGATGTGGGAGGAAACTAGGGCACCCAGAGGGAACCCACATGGTCATAGGGAATACGTGCAAACTCCACGCAGACAGCACCCGAGCTCAGGATCGAACCCGGGTCTCTGGCTGGAGGCCATCAATGGACATTTTCAAGGCAGAAATAGATATATTAGTGCGGGTGTCAGGGGTAATGGGGAGAATGCAGCAGAATGGGGTTAGGAGGGAGAGATTTTCAACCATGATTGAATGGTGGAGTTGACTTGATGGGCCGAATGGCCCAATTCATGGTATGTTAGCTTTCATAGCGAATGGTATGTATAGCAAAAGGATTTGAGTAAAGGAGCAGGGAGGTTCTACTGCAGTTGTACAGGGTCTTGGTGAGACCACACCTGGAGTATTGCGTACAGTTTTGGTCTCCAAATCTGAGGAAGGACATTATAGCCATAGAGGGAGTGCAGAGAAGGTTCACCAGACTGATTCCTGGGATGTCAGGACTTTCATATGAAGAAAGACTGGATAGACTTGGCTTATACTCGCTAGAATTTAGGAGATTGAGAGGGGATCTTATAGAAACGTACAAAATTCTTATGGGGTTGGACAGGCTAGATGCAGGAAGATTGTTCCCGATGTTGGGGAAGTCCAGGACAAGGGGTCACAGCTTAAGGATAAGGGGGAAATCCTTTAAGACCGAGATGAGGAAAAACTTTTTCACACAGAGAGTGGTGAATCTCTGGAACTCTCTGCCACAGAGGGTAGTTGAGGCCAGTTCATTGGCTATATTTAAGAGGGAGTTGATGTGGCCCTTGTGGCTAAGGGGATCAGGGGGTATGGAGAGAAGGCAGGTACGGGATACTGAGTTGGATGATCAGCCATGATCATATTGAATGGCGATGCAGGCTCGAAGGGCCGAATGGCCTACTCCTGCACCTATTTTCTATGTATCTATGTATCTAATTCTGCTCCTTCCTATCACTGCTGTCACATTATAAGATTACACTGAGACAGTAGATAAGTTTCCAGCGCCATTTTGTAAGATTCAATTCCAATGTTTAGAGTGTTGGCGTGCCCATGAACCCCGTTGTCCTGGCGACCGCACTGGGTCGATGTCGCTGTGCCACCCTAAGGTGGTGAAAGATTACAACTTAGAAAAAAACAGGGATAAAATGACTGGGGGAAAAAACAGGAGCCTACTTAGACGTACTTATGTATAGTAGGATGTTTACTGAACTGTACCCAAAAAATGATTTTCATTGTTTTGTTTAGGTTAGTTCAGTTTAGTTTAGAGATACATCATGGAAACAATCTGCACAGACCAGCGGTCCACACACACTTACACTATCGCACACACACTTAGCACAATTTTTACATTTACACCAAGCCAATTAACCTACAAACCTTACACGTCTTTGGAGTGTGGGAGGAAACCGAAGATCTTGGAGAAAACCCACCCGGGTCACGGGGAGAACGTACAAACTCCGTACAGACGGCACCCGTAGTCGGGATCGAACTCTGGTCTCCGGCGCTGCGAGTGCTGTAAGGCAGCAACTCTACCGCTGTCCCACCGTGCCGCCCCTTTCTAGGTTCCTAGGTACATTGTGTACTCTTTACTCTCTGTGGCTATACGTAGCTGTCTTTCTTTAGCCAGCTGATGTTTACCAAGGCAGCTATGGAGTGATCTCCCCTGTACTAGAAAATGCAATGTGAAAGCTCGCTCTCCCACTGAGTGCATCCATAAAGAAAATCTACAAGACAGATAGACATTGTTACGGAGCATAAGCAAAACAGAGGACTCTGATGCTCAAAATTGAGTGAGATGCTATTCTCTGTTTCATATTCCACTTGTCATTGAACAACATATATATTTCATCGGAGAAAAATATAAAGCATGAAAAAACGGCTACTTACCGCTGGTGTCCCTCGGACTATCCTTAACCGGACTTTGCTGCCTTTACCTTGCACCAAACGTTATCCCCTTATCATGTATCTGCACACTGTGGACGGCTCGATTGTAAGCATGTATGGTCTTTCTGCTGACTGGTTAGCACGCAACAAAAAAGCTTTTCACTGTACCTCGGTACACGTGACAATAAACTAAACTGAATTGAATGAGGTATATATTTATGAAAAAAATGAGAATATCTTCCTGTTTTCATTTACTAAAACAACATATATTATGCGAAATCCAAAGTGTTTAGGATTAGATAAATAACCAAAAGACAAACAGTTATGTGTGAACTGAATGAAGGATTTCTGGTCCCAACATCACTCCATTTAGAAAAGCAATTAAAAATCCAGACTGTGCTATGAAAGCAAACTAATAATGAATGAATGAATGCATGAATGAATACGTTTATTGGCCAAGTATTCACATACAAGGAATTTGCCTTGGTGCTCCGCCCACAAGTGACAACATGACATACAGTGGCAGATAGGAATGACACATAAAATATTAAACATTAATAATAAAACATTATTGATTAAACATGTGAATTAAATAAAATACCAGAGCAAAAGGAGGCTACAGATGTTTGGTTATTGAGTAGAGTTACTACTCGTGGAAAAAAAGCTGTCTGGCTGTGGCAGCTTTAACTAAACAGGTACTGCAGAATGCCAGAATACAGAGGTTATTTTCTAACATTCATAGGCAGCTATTATTAAATTTTTCATAAGCAATCTTCCACAATATCTCTGAACAGACTTCTTATTTAATGATTCCAGTCTTGGGCCTTGTTCATCTTTTGACATTATTGGCCTCACTGTCTCCTCTCATGTCAATAATACCATCCACATCCCTTTATTGCTATTGTAAGCGTTTCTATTTCCCAAGCTAATTGTATTTTCCTCATCAATAACACAGAGTGAACCCATGATACATCCCATGCCCAAATTCCTCTCATCACTCTGAAGAAAGGTTCCGACCCGAAGCGTCACCCATCCTTTTTTCGTAAGTTCATTCGTTTTTGGAGTAGAATTAGGCCATTCGGCCCATCAAGTCTACTCCGCCATTCAATCATGGCTGATCTATCTCTCCCTCTCAACTCCATTCTCTTGTCTTCGCCCCATAACCTCTGACACCCGCACTAATCAAGAATCTGTTAATCTCCGCCTTAAAAATATTTATTGACTTGGCCTCCACATCCTTCTGTGGCAATGAATTCCACAGATTCACCACCCTCTGACTACAGAGATTCCTCCTCATCTATCTAAAGGTGCGTTCTTTTAATCTGAGTCTATGGCCTCTGGTCCTAGACTCCCCCACTGGTGGAAACATCCTCTCCGCATTCACTCTATCCAGGCCTTTCAATATTCAGTAAATTTCAATGAGGTTCCCCCTCATCCTTCCAAACATGCAGCAATAATAAACCTAACCTAATCTAAACGCTTACGTCACTGCTTTTTTTGCAATCTATCCTCACATCACTGGATTCTCCAGAGATTTCCCCAGATATGCTGCCTGATCCGCTGAGTTACTCTAGTAATTTGTGTCTATCCACATCACTCCCTCCATTATTCATGGACTAAGTATAGTTTATGACAATAGACAATAGACAATAGGTGCAGGAGTAGGCCATTCGGCCCTTCGAGCCAGCACCGCCATTCAATGTGATCATGGCTGATCATCCCCAATCAGTACCCCGTTCCTGCCTTCTCCCCATATCCCTTGACTCCACTTTCTTTAAGAGCTCTATCTAGCTCTCTCTTGAAAGCATCCAGAGAACCGGCCTCCACCGCCCTCTGAGGCAGAGAATTCCACAGACACACAACTCTCTGTGTGAATTTTTTTTTCCTCATCTCCATTCTATATGGCTTACCCCTTATTCTTAAACTGTGGCCCTTGGTTGTGGACTCCCCCAACATCGGGAACATGTTTCCTGCCTCTGGCGTGTCCAAGTTTAGTTTAGTTTAGATTATTATCAAGGGTACCGAGGTACAGTGAAAAGATTTTGTTGCGTGCTATCCAGTCAGCAGAAAGGCAATACCTGATTACAATCCAGCCATTCACAGTGCATAGATACATGACAAGGGAATAACGTTTAGTGTAAGGTAAAGCCAGCAAAGTCCGATCAAGGATAGTCTGAGGCAGGGGTGGAAATCGATGTCAAAACATGGGGGGGGACACAGTTTCTTGACGGCCGCGCGCACATGCGCACACACACTCATGCGAGACTTCGGCCGTGGGCCCTGTGGATGGTAACATCAGGAACTGACCTGGTTGGTGACCGACTCCAAACTCCAGCAACAGCAGCTTCGTCCGCTCCGAATCGTGGGGCTTCAATCGGCCCGTTCGCGGGGCCTTTCATCGCCCGGCGCATCTTAAAACCGGCCGCGGGATCTTCCATCCCCCGACGGGGACTTCAACATCGGGAGCCTCGATCGCCTCGACGCAGCAATTTGACCGCGGGGCGATGGAAGATCCCGCGGACGATTTAAGGCCCCGCGTACGGGCCGATTCAAGCCCCGCTCTATGATCTTTGCTCCACCAGGACGTCTCCCTCCTCCAATCACCGCGCTCTATCCTCAGTCTCTGACCGACACCTCCCTCCTCCAATCATCGCGCTGAATCATCATGGTTCCCCCCCCCCCCCACTGCCTGCTGACCGAAGTCTCTCTCGTCCAATCGGCGCCCTCGATCATCAGTCCCACCCCCACTGTCTCGCGGAAAGTGGAGATTTTTAATCGATTTTTTTTTCACCGAATTTAAAAATCCAGATTACAAAACATGGGGGGGGGGGGGGAGATTGTTCCCCACCTCTCAAAACATGGGGGGGGGGGGGGAAGCGTGTCCCCCTATCCCCCTATCCCCCTCGGGATTTCCGCCCATGAGGTCACCAACGAGGTGGATAGTAGTTCAGGACCGCTCTCTGGTTGTGGTAGGATGGTTTGGTTGCCTGATAACAGCACTTATATATAGCACTGATAACAGACTAATATAGGAAGCAGACTGGAACCACTAACGCAATCAGCCGTGGTCTTCAATTCCTCTTACACATTGCAAATGCAGTTGTGTTTTCTTTTACCAAAACTACCAGTGTCAATGCTGCAAAACACGTCCTCCTTTAGGGCAGCACATGAGAAGAGCTCTCAGCCCAGCAATCCTGTACAGAGGTCTAATAGCTCCGCTTAGATTCGACATCAGAAACTGTGTCTCACTCACCGACATTCTTATCAGGGCTCGGTGCTTTAGTTTTAGTTTTTAGTTTTTAGAGATACAGTGCGGAAACAGGCCATTCGGCCCGCCGAGCCCATGCCGGCCGGCGATCCCAGTGCACTAACACACCATCGATACACACTTGGGACAATTGACCATTTTCACCAAAGGCAATTAACCTACAAACATGTACATCCAGGACAGAACGCCACAGGAGATCTTTCTTCCTGGTGGGTATCAAACTGGACAACTCCTCCCCCTTCTGCTGTGGGGTGGACTGAGACCGACTACCCCCCCCCCCCCCCCCCTCGCCCATCCCATTCTTTGCACATCCCCAATCCTTTCCATTCGTCACTTTAATTTCATGTTTCATGTATCTTGTTGTGTGTTATGGCTGTTGGCGGATCAATTTCCCTCCTGGGATAAATAAAGTTCTATCAGAATCAGAA
Source organism: Malacoraja senta (assembly GCA_038087875.1). Classification (NCBI taxonomy): domain Eukaryota; kingdom Metazoa; phylum Chordata; class Chondrichthyes; order Rajiformes; family Rajidae; genus Malacoraja; species Malacoraja senta. The sequence goes on along the minus strand of CM075981.1, from coordinate 5,588,944 downwards.
TCAGAATCAGAATCAGATTTTATTCGCCAAGTATGTTTTGCACCATATACGAGGAATTTCACTGGCCAGGTCAGTCATAAAATTAAAAGCAACAAATCACTCAAAAACACATTTTACCGTGAACATCCACCACAGTGACTCCTACACATCCTCACTGTGATGGAAGGCAAAATGAAGTTCAAGTCCTTCCTTTTGTTCTTCCTCAGTCGGGGGCCTCGAGCCCTCCGTTGACGGGACGGTCTTGACTGTTGTAGCCGGCGGCGTTCGGGCCCTCCGCGTCGAGGCGTTCAGCTCCCGCATCGGGAGGGGGGGGGGATGTCAGCTCCCCCGCGCCGGGCGATCAACCTCGCGTCGGGGCTGGTCGAACCTTCCGCGGCGTTGGAGCTCCCGACTCGGCCTCTCCCGAGACTGCGAGCCCTTGATGGTAAGTCCACGGTGATCATGGTGGGAGCGATCCCAGGCAAGGGATCCGCTCCGATGTTAAGTCCGCGCCCCGCAGTGGGGCTCACGACAGTCCGAGGAGGCTTCCAACTCTGATGGTAGGCCGCAGAGCCCGGAGAATGTGATCCAAAAATCAATCACATCTTCGGGAAGGTAAGAACTTGAAAAAAAGTTTCCCCCGATCGACCCCCCCCCCCCACTTAAAACAAACCGAAGTACATTAAAACAAACTCTTAACAGACGCTAAAAATAACAAAAAGATGAAAAAAGGAACAGACTGCCGGCAGGGCTGCCATCTCCCCAGTGCCCCTGGTGAAATTGTATCGTATCATATTGTAAGCCCACGTAGCCCACGGGGAGAAGGTACAAACTCGACCTTGCAGGCACTGGAGGCGATACCCCGGTACCTCTCCCACCGCCCAGTCCTCACGTCCGTCGTCACCAGCGGCTCCCTCCTCCTTGGCTGTCCGGTCTTCGGGGCCGAGCTCGGCGGTTTCCCAGCTTCCCCCCCCCCCCACCCGCAGGCCACGGCCCACCAGCCTTTGCCTTCACAAGGGCATCGACATCCTAGCGCTGGATAATGCTGACCCTCCTTCACCATCTATGGTCACATTAGACAGAAATATTGTCATAGTCATAGAGTGATACAGCGTGGAAACAGGCCCTTCGGCCCAACTTGCCCACGCCCGCCAACATGTCCCAGCTACACTAATCCCACCCGCCCACATTTGGCTCATATCCCTCCAAACCCGTCCTATACATGTACCTGTCTAACTGTTTCTTAAATGTTGGGATAGTCCCTGCCTCAACTACCTCCTCTGGCAGCTCGTTCCATACCCCCACCACTCTCTCTGTGTGTGATTCTTATTAAATCTTTTCCCCTTCACCTTAAACCTATGACGTCTGGTCCTCGATTCGCCTACTCTGGGCAAGAGACTCCGTGCATCTACCCGATCTATTCCTCTCGTGATTTGATACACCTCTATGAGACCTCTGTGGAAGGCAGGAAGCTGGTCGTTTATTTTCGCTGCAAATTCGACGCGAAGTGACTGAAAAGCAGAACAGAGAAAGGGATCTTGTACCGTAGATGACAACAGCAATTGGGACTCCACTGCAGACTGAAGGGTTCTAATGAGGGCTAATTCTGCACCTTCCCGCCTCCTTCCTTTGATCGTGTCATTAGTGAATCAATGGTTATAAATCATTGATTACATGCTGCACCATCAAGCAAGGCGTTTTATTAGGAGGCGGGGAATTGGGATCAGATCTACAGCTTATTTTCAGATAAATAACAGGCATGTATCTTGCCTTAAATTAGTCATGGGCGTGTTAGGGATGTCACATTCTTCCTTCAGTCAGGCACAGTGCGTGTCTCTTTAATCTCCACAGCCTTGTCTTCAGAAGGTTGCAGTTCTGACAATATGGAAAGCATCTCGCCAGCTTTTTTTAATAGAAGAAAATACAATAGCCATCATGAATCAAAGTCATCTTAATGCAGTAACATGAGGCTTTTGACCACATATATTAATGGCCTGCGGGAGGAAATGGAGCATTGTAAATCAAAGCTTATAGGTTGGAAGATTCTCCATTTATATTATTGAGATTTCACAGCGTCACAAATGCATTCAAGAGAGAGTTCGATAGAGCTCTTGGGGCTAACGGAATCAAGGGATATGGGGAGAAGGCAGGGATGGGGTACTGATTGTGGATGTTCAGCCATGATCATATTGGCTCAAAGGGCTGAATGGCCTACTCCTGCACCTATTGTCTATTGTCTATTATCTATTGAATGGCGGTGCTGGCTCGAAGTTGCCGAATGGCCTACCCCTGCACCTATTGTCTATTGTCTATTATCTATGGAATGGCGGTGCTGGCTCGAAGTTGCCGAATGGCCTACCCCTGCACCTATTGTCTATTGTCTATTATCTATTGAATGGCGGTGCTGGCTCGAAGGGCCGAATGGCCTACTCCTGCACCTATGTTCTATGTTTCTACGTTCCAGAGCCACTGGAGTTTAGCCGCACGAAAAAAAGACACAAAGTGCTGGAGGAACTCAGCAGGTCAGGCAACATCCCTGGAGGAAACGGATAGGTGACGTTTTGGGTCGGGGCCCTTTTTTCGGCTGATCAAAGACGTACAGGTTTGTACACTAATTGGCTTCGGTAAAATTGTAAATGTTCCCCAGTGTGTGTGGGATGGTGTTAGTGTGCGGGGATCGCTGGTTGGCCCGGACTCGGTGGGCCCAAGGGCCTATCTTTTGCGCTGTATCTCTAAACTAAACTAAACTAAATGAGATCTAGTTGAACTGCGAAATGCACTCAAGAAGCTGATAGATATTCCTGTTCCCATATACTGAACAGATGGAAGCATAAAGTTGCAAAGAGATGTTGACAGATTTAACGAGCAGGCAAAAAATGTGGCAGAAGGAATTCAATGTTCAGTCGTCCAGAAATTTAAGAACAGACCATTGTTTCCTTGGATTTGAATTGAAACATAGATACATAGATACATAGACAATAGGTGCAGGAGTAGGCCATTCGGCCCTTCGAGCCAGCACCACCATTCAATATGATCATGGCTGATCATCCAACTCAGTATCCCGTACCTGCCTTCTCTCCATACCCCCTGATCCCTTTAGCCACAAGGGCCACATCTAACTCCCTCTTAAATATAGCCAATGAACTGGCCTCAACTACCCTCTGTGGCAGAGAGTTCCAGAGATTCACCACTCTCTGTGTGAAAAAGTTTTTCCTCATCTCGGTCTTAAAGGATTTCCCCCTTATCCTTAAGCTGTGACCCCTTGTCCTGGACTTCCCCAACATCGGGAACAATCTTCCTGCATCTAGCCTGTCCAACCCCATAAGAATTTTGTACGTTTCTATAAGATCCCCCCTCAATCTCCTAAATTCTAGCGAGTATAAGCCGAGTCTATCCAGTCTTTCTTCATATGAAAGTCCTGACATCCCAGGAATCAGTCTGGTGAACCTTCTCTGCACTCCCTCTATGGCTATAATGTCCTTCCTCAGATCTGGAGACCAAAACTGTACGCAATACTCCAGGTGTGCTCTCACCAAGATCTGTTCTTATGCAATGTAACATTATATTTTTGTTCAGCACAACTTCAGGAAGTGCCTCTATTTATGTTGTCAGCCTTTGGAAGTGGTGTGCAATTGGAGCCAAATCTAAACTTATAGTGAGAGACTCATGAAATACTGAAACTGGCTCTTCAGTCCATTGAATCCACACTAGCTATCAACCTCCCAATACATTATGTTTAAGAAGGAACTCCGGATGCTGGAAAATCGAATGTAGACAAAAATGCTGGAGAAACTCAGCGGGTGAGGCAGCATCTATGGAGCGAAGGAAATAGGCAACGTTTCGGGTCGAAACGTTGCCTATTTCCTTCGCTCCATAGATGCTCACTTTTCCAACATCGCACCCCCAGATCCTTGCACTTAGGCGCAGCCCAGACCATCACGCAAACCACCCTCCCCTTCCATTGAGACCAATCTACACTTCACGCTGCCTCGGCAAGCATAATCAAGAACCAAACTCACCCCTCTTCTCCCCTCTCCCATTATGCGAGAGGTACAGGAGTGTGAAAACGCACAAGCCCAGGTGCAGGGACATGTTCTTCCCGGCTGTTATCAGGCGGCTGAACCATCCTACCAACAACTGGAGTGCAGCCCGGAGCTACCATCTACCTCAGTGGAGACCATCGGACAATCTTTAATCGCACTTCACAAGTGACTTCACTTTAATCGGACTTCACAGGATAGAGGGAATAAACGTTATTCCCTCTATCCTGTGGATGGCTTGATTCCAATCATGTCGTCTTTTCTCTGAAGGTAGACACAAAATGCTGGAGTAACTCAGCGGGTCAGGCGGCATCTCTGGAGAAAAGAAATAGGTGACATTCCTTGCCGACTCTGACTGGATAGGACACAACAAATATGCTCTTCACTGTATGTCAGTACACTTAACAATAAATTAATCTGAACTAAACCAAAGAAAGTCTGAAGAAGGGTCTCGACCTGAAACATCACCTATTGCTTTTTTCCAGACATGCTGTCTGACCCGCTGAGTTACTCCAGCTTTTTGTGTCTACACTAAACTAAACTAAACTAAACTTCTCTACCTCAGAATTCTCTGCCTCAGAAGGCAGTGGAGGCCAATTCTCTGGATGCTTTCAAGAGACAGTTAGATAGGGCTCTTAAAGAGAGCAGAGTCAGGCATATGGGGAGAAGGCAGGAACGGGGTACTGATTGTGGATGATCAGCCATGATCACAGTGAATGGCGGTGCTGGCCTGTTGTCTATTGTCTACACTCGTCTACACGAGGGGCAGGTGACAGAGTCCAGTTATCCAACAAACCCACGTGTCTCTGGGGTGTGAGAGATAGCCGGACCATCTGCACGAAAGTCCCACGTGATCATAGGAAGATATTTCTCAGAGGCAGCGCCCATGGTCAGAATCAAAGATGGCCACTGGAACAGGAAGGTGGCAGCTCTCCCGGCTGCTCCAACTTGAATACTGTGTTCGGCTTTGTGTGACCCCATGATTCCGAGAGCGATGCCGTCGGAAGAACCAGCTTCTGGTAGGGCCACCCATGGCGGTAAGGTCGAGGATGAGGGTCCAGACTAAAACCCCTGTCTCACGGTACGAGTTCATTCCAAGAGTTCTCCCGAGATTGCCCTGATTCGAACTCGGAGATTTACGGTAATGGCCACTCGTCGGTACCCGGGGCTCTCGTGGACATTTTTCATCATGTTGAAAAATCTTCACGAGTCTTCCCGTGGTTACCTGCCGTTAGCGAGTCTTCCCGAGTACCTGCCGTTAGCGCTAAGAGACGTCCCCGAGCTCTGACGTACCCGCAACGTTGATTTTTTTAATACTCGGGAGAGCTCTTGGAATGAACTCGTACCGTGGGACAGGGCTTTAAGAACGATCCAACCTCAACGGCGGACCAAGCGGACAAAGTTATCTTGAACTCAACGGCTGTGAAGGCGGATGAAGGCTGCAACAGATCTACCAGCTCCAATCGTCTTGGTTCCCTTGCCATTGGAATGAGTTGATTGATTTGTGAAGGACCGTGTGCTTCTTGGAGTGAAACATCAAGTACACGTTAAACACACACACGCACCGGCGTCTTCCTTCTGTGAGCTGCAAAGCCAGGATTGGACTCATAAGCCACCTGAGAGTCCATGAAAACAACAGAACGTAGACCACCATCCTCGACCTCGAGGGGTAGCCACCGCCACGACAACTGTGTTCGGCGTTGTGTGAATAAATCTCACCAAAGATATATTCAGCGCCTGAGGTGGATGCAGAAAAATATCCCCAGAGAGTTACTGGTACGGAGAAATAAGAGTAGGTATATAAATCTGATTTACATTCCCTTACGTTGATTGAATGAGATTTATAAAAAACTGTAATTCTACATTATTCAACAGAAAGTTGTGAAAGAATTTACTTCTTCTTATGGAAGAATCTGGGACACATGGAGAGAAATATAATTAGAATGAGGCCGTTTTACAAAGTACATTTTTATGCAAGGTATTGGAGAGATCTTGTACGCCACCAAAACTCTCTGGATGCAGATTGATTTTTCTTATCACGAGATACGATATCAGTTTATTATTGCCTTGTCTGTCGAAATACAGAGAAAAACTTTGTTCTCCATTCAAATCCTACTGTACGTGACCAGAACCAGGTTATACAGGTACAATAAGTCGTTTATTGCAGTTCAGGTGTACCAAGGTACAGTGAAAAGGTTTTGTTGCATGCTAACCAGTCGGCGGAAAGGCAATACAAGATTAGAAACATAGAAACATAGAAAATAGGCGCAGGAGTAGGCCATTCAGCCCTTCGAGCCAGCACCACCATTCAATATGATCCTGGCTGATCATCCAAAATCAGTACCCCATTCCTGCTTTCTCCCCATATACCCCTTACAATTGATTACAATCGAGCCGTCCACAGTGTACGGGTACATGATGAAGGGAATAACGTGAATAGCATTTAGTGCAAGATAAAGCCAGTAAAGTCTGATCAAAGGTAGACAAGGGTCACCAATGAGGTAGATGATAGTTCAGCACTGCTCTCTAGTTGTTGGTAGGATGGTATAGTTACCTGATAACAGCTGGGAAGAAACTGTCCCTGAATCTGGAAGTGTGCATTTTCACACTTCTATACCTTTTGCCCGATGGGAGAGGGGAGAAGAGGGAGTGGCCAGGGTGCGACTCGCCCTTGATTACGCTGCTGGCCTTGCCGAGGCAGCGTGAGGTCATGGAATCAATGGAAGGGAGGTTGGTTTGTGTGATGGTCTGGGCTGCGTCCACAATTCTCTGCGATTTTCTGTGGTGCTGGGTAGAGCTTTGGTTAAACCAAGCTGTGACGCATCCCGATCGGATGCTTTACACGGCGCATCTGTTGAAGTTAGTTAGTGAGTAGAGATATGCGAACATCTTTAAGGGCCTGTCCCACTTGGCAATTTTTCTGGCGACTGCCGGCGTCAATGTTCAAAGATTTTGAAACATTTAAAAATCCAGCGGCGACAAAAAAAATGTTGCGACACTTGAAAAAACACCGCGCGTCAAACGCCATCACACCGCGTCCCCGCCGCGTCATACATCATCACGCCGTGTCACGCCACGTATTTTTCAGTAACCTGATACGTCAGTCAATGATGCCGGCATTCGCCAAAAAAATCGCCAAGTGGGACAGGCCCTTTAGTCTTCTAAGGAAGTAAAGGCATCAGCCCGCTTTCTCGGTCATAACTTCAATGCAGTTGGTCCAGGACAAATTATTGGTAACATTTACAGCCAGGAACCTGAGGCTCTTGACCATTTCTGCTGCGGCACCATGGATGCTGACAGGGGCATGTACACCAACTTGCTTCCTGACGTCAATAACGTCCTGCTGATATTGAAGGAGAGGTTACAACCCAGTGGTATGAATATTGATTTCTCCAACTTCCAGTAACCCTTGCATCCCCTCTCTCTCCGTCCCTCCCCCACACAAGTCGTTGTGCTAGTTTCACTGTCGTCCTGGTGCATTTCATTGTCTGTATAACTCATTCTCACCGAGCCACCGCTAACAATCGACCATTTCCTCGACAATCGTCACTTGTTTGCCTATCTTTCATCCGTTTGTTCGATGTATCTCTGATATCACCCGTCCATATCTCTCGTGCCCATTCCCACAACGACTCTCAGTCTGAAGAAGGGCCTCGACCCCGAAACGTCACCTATTCCCTTCTCTCCTGACCCCACTGAGTTACTCCAGCTTTTTTGTGTCGATCGACACATCAGCCAAAGAAAAGGGCCTGTCCCACTGTGCGAGGTAATTCAAGAGCTCTCCCGAGTAAAAAAAAAAATCAAACTCGTGGTAAGCACGTGGTGGGTACGTCGGAGCTTGGGACGTCTCTTAGCGGCTCGTAAAGCTAACGGCAGGTACTCGGGAAACGCGGTAAGCTCGGGTAGACGCGTGAAGATTTTTCAACATGTTGAAAAATGTCCACGAGAGCCCCGAGTACCTACGAGCGGCTATTACCGTAATTCTCCGAGTTCGAATCAGGGAAAATTCGGGAGAACTCTTGAATTAGCTCGTACAGTGGGACAGGCCCTAAAGGCTGGAAATCGGCGGAGAGTCAAAGCGTCTCCTTGTGTTAATATGACGTGACAAATTTTGGTAATCAACAAAAAAATGTTGGTTGGTAACTATGAACATGAAATATTCTGAAGACATCAATGGAACAACCTTTCCGATGGGGGTGTTAACATTGGAAGAAATGTTGATCACGCAAAGCACTGGGGTGATAAACAATGAGAGATTGATTTCCTTTAAGTGGAATATTTTAACCGTCTGCGAGAGGCAGCAAATCCCTGAGACTCCGAAACTGCCAAGGAATTGAAAGGTTAGTGAGGAAAATGTCGTTCAAAACTTGGCACTTGTCTGCAGATAATGTGGTGGAAGCAGGTGGCATCCTTTGGAGCGAAGAAGACTGCAAAAACTGGTGAACACTGGTTCATCACTGAACTGGCCCATCACCGGCTCCGAGCTCCCCACCATCCAAGGGACTTACTGGAGTCGTGGCCTCAAGTCGGGAGACAGCATCATCAGAGACCCACACTAAACCTGGCCGCACACTCATTTCACCCCATCCATCGGGAAGAAGGTGCAGGAGGCTGAAAACTATAACGTCCAGGTTCAGGAACAGCTACTTCCCTACAGCCATTTGGCTATGAAACACTACAACCTCAAATAAGCTCTCAACTGCAGAGACTATTATTGTTATTAGTGCACTATTATTGTTTGTTTTGTATGTGTGCATGTGTGTGTGTGTGTGGGTATACACACACACCAGACCCGGGTTCGATCCTGATCGCGGGTGCGGTCTATACGGAGTTTGTACGTTCTTCCTGTGACCATGTGGGTTTTCTCCGGGAGCTCCGGTTTCCTCCCAGACGCCAAAGAGACATACAGGTTTGTAGGTTGTTAATTGGCTCTGGTAAAATTATAAAATTGTCCCTAGTGTGAAGGATAGTGTTAGTGTATGGGGATCGTTGGTCAGTGCAGACTCGGTGGGCCGAAGGGCCTCTTTCAGCGCTCTCCCTCTGAAGTCTTCGGCCCACAATGCTTGCTCCAAACACGATGCCAAGTCGAACCGATCTCATCTGCCAATACATGATCCATATCCCCCTATTCCTTGCACTTCCATGTGCCTGTCTAAAAAGCCTCTTGAACACCACTATCAGAGATGTGCTGGGGCAAGTTGTTAAACTCAGAGGGTGTGGGGACCTGGAACGCACTGCCAGCGGTAGTGGTGGTCAGCTACGAAGGTGGCATTTAAGAGAAGGCAGACACAAAATGCTGGAGAAACTCAGCGGGTGAGGCAGCATCTATGGAGAGAAGGAATTGGCGACGTTTCGGGTCTCGACGTCGGCAATTCCTTCTCTCCATAGATGCTGCCTCACCCGCTGAGTTTCTCCAGCATTTTGTGTCTACCTTCGATTTTACCAGCATCTGCAGTTCTTACTTAATCTTAACATTTAAGAGACCTTGACGTGAGCACAGGGATTACGTGCAGGCAACTTACTAAGATCTTTGCATCATGTTCAGCACGGACATTGTGGGCTGAAGGGCCTGTTCCTGTGCTTTTCATACCTCTAGTTTCCCCTCACCCCTGACTCTCAGTCTGAAGATGGGTCTCGACCCGAAACGTTCCTTTTCTCCAGAGTTGCTGCCTGACAAGCTGAGTTACTCCAGCACTTTGTCTCTATTTCCTATGCTGCACCGTTCTATGTCGCAAGCAAGGAACTGCAGATGCTGGTTTACAAAAGAATAGACACAAGGTGCTGGAGTAACTCAGCTGGTCAGGCAGAGAACACGGATACGCGACGTTTTGGGTCGGGACCTTTCTTCAGGCTGTTCACTTCTGTGTGTTCAAGAGAGAGTTAGATAACGTAATCAAGGGATATGGGGAGAAAGCAGGAACGGGGGACTGATTTTGTATGTTCAGCCATGATCATATTGAATGGCGGCACTGGCTCGAAGGGCCGAATGACCTCCTCCTGCACCTATTTTCTTTGTTTCTATGTGCATAAGTTCTATAGGTTTCTATTCAATTTCCCTCCTGGGACAAATAAAGTTCTATCGTATCGTATATCGTAGGAAGGAACTGCAGATGCTGGTTTAAACCGAAGGTAGACACAAAAAGCTGGGGTAACTCAGTGGGACAGGCAGCATCTCTGGAGAGAAGGAATGGGTGGCGTTTCGGGTCGAGACCCTTCTTCAGACTGTTTTGTCCTGTGTTCTCTACGTGATAGCCACGTTTGCTTCTTTCACTGCCGCCTCCCCGAGTCACAGCATGCAGCATTTTGAGACGCTCGACAATTGTGGCTGCGGGAACACAAACCCTCGTCTATCCTCCCCTGTGAAGGGAAGCTTTCTCTCCGGAGACCTGGAACCACCCGAATTAGCGAGGCTAAAGAGAATCCGGGTTTGTGGTGAATCTGAGCGGCTTGGCTTGGAGGAACAGAGGAAAGTATTTCAACGGTGGCGTTGTGCCAAGCATGTGATATCCCAATTATTCTGGGTCGCAACCAGGGTCAAATGAATGCGTGCGTTGAATGTTTCGGAAGAATCCAAGCATTCAATATTCAGCTCTGGACTGAATCTCAGGGGAGCGGTCTTTAAATGCACCGCAGCCCGCTCCGGGCTGATGAAAGGGGAGCTCCACAAGACAGAGATTAAACCAACATCAATGCAGAGGCATTTAAAACCAAGTGTGAGCCATTCAGCTCGAGTGATTGGAATTAAAAAAAACTCCAATGCTTAACTAACAGTTGGCTCTGAAGGAAAAAAGACGTCAGAAGCTCACATGTGCCGGTGAAAGGGGAATAATAGGCTTCATGTATGGTCCATAAGGGAACAAATGTTTAGCTTGCACAGATTATTTGCTGCTGCTATCAAATAATACGTTGGTGCCCGTGAACAGAAAGGAACTGCCCCCCCCCCCTCCTCAACCTCATGTAAAATTCACTGAGGTGAAATGGTCAAATATTGTAAATAATTATATTTCATTTGTATTCCTCGGTGTAATCCTCCATCCTTTTTATCACAGGCAGCCTTTACAGTCATAGATCATAAGATCATAAGTGATAGGAGTAGAATTAGGCCATTCGGCCCATCAAGTCTACTCCACCATTCAATCATGGCTGATCTATCTCTCCTAACCCCATTTTCCTGCCTTCTCCCCACAACCTCTGACACCCGTACTAATCGAGAATCTATCTATCGCTTGTAAATTGTCCTGAGTGTACCAGTGATGTGGAACTGACCTTGGCTGAGCTTAGCAATTCCACGCAGTCACACCTAGCGTTGACAAATTCCCCAAAGGCAATTCGTTGACCGACTCGGCCGTGGCTGGGTGAGTGATGAGTTGGCCCCGGGTGCTGGACTGCACACAAAGCCCAGCCGGCGGGCCAGCTGCAGAGTTTTAGCCCGGGCCGCACGACGTCGCGCGCAAAGTCCGGCACCCCGTCCAACTCATGAACCGATGATCGACCACGAGAAGGAGGGGTGGTGGGGGTGTCGGCGAAGGTCCGAAGGTCGGACAGCTGGCCGGGCTGCCGACCGACGGGGCCACGGGCGAGGCGCTGCTGCTGCTGCACTCCACGGGCTGCAATACATCGGGACGGGTGAGGCGGGGCCGGACGCGGCGCTCCGACCCGAATGTCCCCTCGGCCCGAGTAGTAGCAGACAAGGGCGGTCCCGTACGGGACAAACCAATTTAGCCCAATATACGGGATGTCCCGGCTAATACGGAACAGTTGACCACCCTAATCATGCCTCTGCGAATTTGCCTTTTGATTCAGCCGGGCACTGCAGCTTTCAAAGGCAGCTTTGAGGCTCCGTTCACCTGGAGAGGCCTTGCAAGCACACTCAGGACCGCTCCTCTCCAGAGGAGCTCAGCAGGAAACACCACCTGCTCGGTCCATAGCACCCACCCCTTACCCTCTCCCCACACACTAGTCAAACATCCCCTCCAATCTACCCAACAAGTGAACTGCAGATGCTCATTTACAAAAAAGGACAGAGAATGCTGGAGTATCTGGGAGGATCAGACAGCCTCTCTGGAAAACATGCATTTAGTTTAGTTTAATTTAGTTTAAAGATACAGCGCGGAAACAGGCCCTTCGGCCCACTGGGTCCACGCCGACCAGCGATCCCTGCATATTAACACTAACACTATCCTACACACACTAGGGACAATTTTTACATTTACCAGCAAGCCAATTTACCTACAAAACCTGCACGTCTTTGGAGTGTGGGAGGAAACCGAAGATCTCATACAAAACCCACGCGGTCACGGGGAGAACGCACAAAATGCGTGCACACAGCACCTGTAGTCGGGATGGAACCCGGGTCTCTGGCGCTGGGAGCGCTGTAAGGCAGCAACTCTACCGCTGCGCCTCCGTGCCACATTATTATCTTTATGCAGTATCTGTGGAGGATGTGACTGTAACATCCCAACTTCTATACTCAATACCCTGACTGCTGAAGGCCAATGTATCAAAAGCCTTTCTTCACCACCCGTGATGCCATCGATATTTTCAATTAAATTTTCATTGGTCTCAATTAAATCCACATTATTCAGGAAATATCCACATTCAGGAAATGGTGTTACTGTTACTTTTGGGACTGAAGGCAGATAAGTCCCCAGGGCCTGATGGTTTGCATCCCAGATGACTCAAGGAGGTGTCCTTAGAAATCGTGGATGCATTGGTGATCATCTTATCAATGTTCTCTCGACTCTGGAACAGTTCCTGTGGACTGGAGGTCATAGCCTCAAAGCTTAAAGGACGTTCTTTTCGGAAGGACATGAGGAGAAATTGATTTCGTCAGAGGGTGGTGAATCTGTGGAATTCTTTGCCGCAGAAGGCTGTAGAGGCCAAGTCAGTGGATATTTTTAAGGCAGAGATAGATAGATTTGTGATTAGTACGGGTGTCAGAGGTTATGGGCAGTAGGCAGGAGAATGGGGTTCGGAGGGAGAGATAGATCAGCCATGATTGAAATGGTGGAGTAGACTTGATGGGGCGAATGGCCTAATTTTACTCCTATCTCTTCTGACCTTATGACCTTCTATTCAAATGCTCAGCCCAAATCATTGGCCTTTTAACTCTCCACTGATGTAGACTGTTCTGCCGAGTAATACTGTTCTTATCCAGCTGAGATTTCTAGTAAGACCTACCAATCCCTTTCCCTGTTTCCTATGCACATTTAGAAAATAGAAAAGTACATTACAGGAACTGGCCCTTCTACCCCTTATTCTTAAACTGCGACCTCTGGCTCTGGACTCCCTCAACATTGGGAACATTTTTCCTGCATCTAGCCTGTCCAATCCCTCTTAAGAATTTTATATGTTTCTATAAGATAACCTCTCATCCTTCTATATTCCAGTGAATATAAGCCCAGTTGATCCATTCTTTCATCATATGTCGGTCCCGCCATCCCGGGAATTACACAATACTCTTGGTGAGTTACTCCTGGCAGGGATGGAAATGGTGATTCCGACATACATATAATCTGACTTGACCATCTCTAAACTAAATTAAACTAAACATGTACATGTGGGTCAAAGACGGAGAATTTCATAGCACAGCTTTTTAGTTTAGTTTTCAGATACAGCACGGAAACAGGCCCTTTGGGCTCCCAGGTCCGCGCCGACCAGTGATCCCCGCACTCTCACACTATCCTACACACACGAGGGACATTTTTTTACATTCATACCAAGCTAATTAACCTGTACGTCTTTGGAGTGTGGGAGGAAACCGAAGATCTCGGAGAAAACCCACGCAGGTCACGGGGAGAACGTACGAACTCCCAACAGACAGCACCCGTGGTCGGGATCGATCCCGGGTCTCCGGCACTCCGAGCGCTGTAAGGCGGCAACTCTACCGCTGCGCCACCGTGCCGCCCAGTCTGTGGCAATGAATTGCAACTTGACAAGGATAGATAGAGATGAACGAATGAATAGGTTTATTGGCCAAGTATTCACATACAAGGAATTTGCCTCGGTGCTCTGCCCGCAAGTGACAACATGACATACAGTGACAGTTAGGAACAGCGGTGGAGTGAGCAAGAAAGGCTTATTTTCCTCAGCACGCAGTTCTATTTTACTTTGCAGCAAAGTAAATAATCAGGGGACAAAGAAAATAAGATGGAAATAGATTCCAAAAAGCATTTTGATTGATACGAGAGGAAAGGAAGTGTGGTAGGAATGTGGTAGAAATAGCAGATGAGATGGACTGACTAAGGTATTATTTCAAAAAAAGACTTCCTTCTTTGCTCTGATTCAATGTACTGAAGATAAATTGTCTCCCAAATGCAACCTACCCACTAGTTTTATTTTAAAAAACTGGTTTAACTTAATTCATGGCAATCTTTATGAAATATTTATTTTTTGTAATTAAGTATAGCACCGTTCTTTTCACCATTATTATTCAATAGCAGCAATGTGGCCCAAACGTTAGACATTCCTAACACGCACACATGCACAATAAGATTAAAGAATTAATAATGATCTCAAACTTAGTATTCTCATTCTACACTCACCAAGTCAAATCCCAGGCACAGGGTTTCAGTCAGTGAAAGTATTATATTTCCAATTTCTTTACGATCCCTAAATTATCATAATTTTGTGAAAGGACGCAAAGTAAGCAGAATTAGTAAGTTCAGAAGTGATAGGAGCGGAATTAGGCCATTCGGTCCACCAATCATAGCTGATCTATCTCTCCCTCCTAACCCCGTTCTCCTGCCTTCTCCCCATAACCCCCAACACCCGTCCTAATCACGAATGAAGGTACTGTGAAAAGCTTTTGTGGCATGCACAAAAGACTGTGAAGGGCAACGAGAGAATCTGCCTGCTATACGTTTATCAAAATTGGGTATGGTCAGCGTCTCACTCCCAATACCAGCTGCCCTCACCAGGGCTGCGGTGCAGATGAGATGATTATCACCTCTCTGTAGACTCTGCACTTGGTGATGAGGTCTGACAATGGGTGCAAGATCCCCTGTCGGTGTTCACCCTGCGCTGCCGTGCAACAGAGGACTCTCTGATCTACGGGTTGTTCCCAGGGACACACATGAAGGCAAAGCATCAATCGCTGCTGAAAGATCATTAACTAGGTTAAATATACATTCTGGTCTGCCCAATACTGGTTGGTCTTGCAGTGGCTCCACCTATCCTTGATCAACGTTGCTGGCTATGAGGGCCTGAAACATCGGGCCGCCGTTGCGGTGATTGCGGAGGGCTCAAAGAGGCCCCGACCACGGGTGACACAGTGACCCCGTCCACACGGTGTAAAGGGAATAACGTGAATAGCGTTTAGTGCAATGTAAATTCCAATCGAAGATAGTCCGTGGGTCTCCAATCAGGTAGATAGTAGTTCAGGACCGCTCTCTAGTTGTGGTAGGATGGTTCAATTGCCCAATAACAGCTGGGATGAAAAACTGCATTTGCAGTCGTTAGACTTTGGAGACACAGCATGGAGACAGGCCCTTGGGCCCACCGAGTCTGTGCCGGCCAGCGACCACTCCTTACACACCACTGTCCTACTCATTAAGGACAATTTTCAATTTTCTTTACCGAAGCCAATCAACCTACAAACCTGGAGTGTGGGAGGAGGCCGGAGCGCCTGGAGAAAACCCACGTGGCACTCCGTACAGGCAGCACCTGCGGTCGGGATCGAACCCGGGTCTCTGGCGCTCGGAGGCAGCAACTCTGCCGCTGTGCCACCAGTCACTCTATAGGTGTAGAAACATAGAAACATAGAAAATAGGTGCAGGAGTAGGCCATTCGGCCCTTCGAGCCTGCACCGCCATTCAATATGATCATGGCTGAAGGTGTAATAGCTCGCAGGCTACTTATAAGGTAATAAATAAGTATAAGGTAATAAATAAAGTATAAGGTAATAAATAATAAATAGAGCTAGATAGGGCTCTTAAAGATAGTGGAGTCAGGGGATATGGGGGAGAAGGCAGGAACGGGGTACTGATTGGGGATGATCAGCCATGATCACATTGAATGGCGGTGTTGGCTCGAAGGGCCGAATGGCCTACTCCTGCACCTATTGTCTATTGTCTATTGTCTATGAACAAGAGGAAGATGTCTGAACTTTATTGCCTTCCCTCACTGTGGGAAACGTTGATTCCGCTGTTCATGTTAAATTCTATAGCGTTGTGCTCATTTTATTTTATTTGTGTGCTGCATGGTAACTCAATTTTCACTGCACCAATAGGTGTATGTGACAATAAATGGAACTTGAACTTGAACTTGATTTGTCCCTTTGCACACCTTCCGTTCATTTGTTCCATGTACCTTGTCATATCTCTCGTTTCCCTCTCCCCTGACTCTCAGTTGGAAGAAGGGTCCCAACACGAAACGTCACGTATTCCCTTTCTCCGCAGATGCTGCCTGACCCGCTGAGTCTTACGAATTAATGCATTTTGCATCCAGTTCCAATATTAAAAGGGGAACCGGAGATGCAAGGAACCGCAGATGCTAGCATCTTGAAGAAAAAGAAAAGTGCTGAGTAGGATGGAGGGAGCACTCTGGATAAGAGAGGTGGGGGTGGGGCAAAGCCTGGCCTGTTTCCCTGCTCTATAGAGACCTATGGCTGTAAAGTGCTGAATGGGACGTGACAGGTGCTAGAGAAATGCAGGTCTTTCTGTGTTTTTCCTCGGTCAGATATTGGTCCCCAAATTATCAGGGAGAGTGGATGTGGAGAGGATGTTTCCACCAGTGGGGGAGTCTAGGACCAGAGGCCATAGCCTCAGAATAAAAGAACGTACCTTTAGATAGGAGATGAGGAGGAGTCTCTTTAGTCAGAGGGTGGTGAATCTGTGGAATTCATTGCCACAGAAGGCTGTGGAGGCCAAGTCAATAAATATTTTTAAGGCGGAGATTAACAGATTCTTGATTAGTATGGGTGTCAGAGGTTAGGGGAGAAGGCAGGAGAATGGGGTTGAGAGGGAGATTTAGATCAGCCACGATTGAATGGCGGAGTAGACCCGATGGCCCGAATGGACATTCAGCTCCAAGAACGGATGAACTTACGAAAAAAGGATGGGTGACGCTTCGGGTCGGAACCTTTCTACAGAGTGATGAGAGGAATTTGGACATGGGATGTATCATGGGTTCACTCTGTGTTATTGATGAGGAAAATACAATTAGCTTGGGAAATAGAAACGCTTACAATAGCAATAAAGGGATGTGGATAGTATTATTGACATGAGAGGAGACAGTGAGGCCAATAATGTCAAAAGATGAACAAGGCCCAAGACTGGAATCATTAAATAAGAAGTCTGTTCAGAGATATTGTGGAAGATTGCTTATGAAAGATTTAATAATAACTGTTTATGAATGTTAGAAAATGACCTCCGTATTCTGGCATTCTGCAGTACCTGTTTGGTTTATTAGTTTGCTTTCATAGCACAGTCTGGATTTTTAATTGCTTTTGTCTTTTGGTTATTTATCTAATCCTAAACACTTTGGATTTTGCATAATATGTGTCGTTACTGCATGTGTTAGTAAATGAAAACAGGAAGATATTCTCTTTCATAAATATATACATCAATCAATTCAATTTTGTTTATTGTCACCTGTACCGAGGTACAGTGAAAAGCTTTATTTGTTGCGAGCTTTCCAGTCAGCAGAAAGACAATACATGATTACAATCAATCCGTTTACAGTGTACAGATACATGATAAGGGGATAACGTTCGTGGGCCGCGGAACCGGGGGGGCTGGGGGGGCTGGGGGGGCTGGGGGGGCTGCAGCCCCTCCACTTTTTTGGCGAGACATGCTTCATAACCCGAAACTATCCGGCCCGCAGGCGTGTTTTTCTCTTCTTCTGAGGACCTCCGACATCCAGAATCTCAGAACAAGCGCACAGTGAGCACGGCAAAACCACGACCAGCGCTGGCAAGGCCAGCAGCACAATCAAGGGCGAGTCGCACCCTGGTCACTTTTCCACTGGTTGGCAGGCAACAAAAAAGCTTTTCGCGGTACATGTGGCAATAACCTAACCTAAACTAAACTAAGAGAAAGTGCGGTGTACAGGGGGATATGGATCACAGGCAGCAGACCTTAGCACCATCTTTGGGACTGTCAATGTGGGCCGATGCTGGTATAAACCGAAGGTAGACACAAAAAGCTGGAGTAACTCAGCCAGGAACGAAGCGCTGTGATTAGCCGCCGAGCGGAAGGAAGGAAGGAAGGGAGGGAGGGAGGGCCCGGTGGGCCTTGTGAGTGAGCGAGAGTCGGCCCCAAGAGAGAGAGAGACGGTTCAGAGAGAGAGAGAGAGAGAGAAGGGGGAGGGGGGATGGGGGATATATCCCCCCCCACCTTTTGAGTTGGGGATGGCATGTATTATCCCCCAGTTTTTTGGAGGTTGAGCAACAAGAACAAATAATAATTGTGCCACCCTCCCCCCACTCGGTCGCTCCGCTCCTTCACCGGGTACCCCCGAGGCCGGTGGTCAGTGATCGCTCAGACCCCCCCACTTTCAAAAACGTTCAGCGGCCCCTGACGTTTAGTGCAAGGTAAAGCCAGCAGAGTCCGATCAAGGCTAGTCCGAGGGTCAGCAATGAGGTAGATAGTAGTTCAGCACTGCTCTCTGGTTGTGGTAGGATGGTTCAGTGGCCTGATAACAGCTGGGAAGAAACTGTCTCTGAATCTAGAGGTGTGTGCGTTTTCACACTTCTGTACCTTTTGCCTGATGGGAGAGGGGAGAAGAGGGAGTGACCGGGGGGGGTGCGACTCGTCCTTGATCAGGCCTTGCCGAGGCAGCGCGAGGTGTGAGTGGAATCAATGGAATGGAGGCGGGGCAGCAAATAGTTAACCGCTGAGTGACGGTAGGTAGGACAGAGACACACAGTGTCTCCCTAATAACCTCATTCTTTACCTTGGCTGTACCCTGAACCAGTGTTAAAAAAAAGCAAATGTGCTGAGTCAGGACATCTGCAATTAACCTTTGTTGCTGCACAAACACTTCAGCCTGTAGTCCTGGCGTCTGTCCCAAGCTGGTATAATTAGCTTGAACATTACCCCATAAAGTTTCCAATTTAATTGTGACACATATATGACATTCTCCCTAATAGGACCGACAGAGCTACAGAGAGAGGCAGAGGCAGATTGCGTGCATTTGTCACTTTGCATTATATAAACACACTCCAGCTCTGTACAGCCTGCAGGACACCCCGCTGACAACACATCTGGCCCAAATGCTCAGCCGCTCTCTATTAACGTCGAGCCCCTCTCCGTGGTGAAACACTGCGGCTGATTTCGGCTCGGGTGGTGGATGAGGCTCCCGTTCAAAACGCAGAACGCAGGCCAACGCCTCCTCTTCCTTGGAAGGCTCAGGAGGCTCAGCGTGCCGCCTGCAACTCTCACCGACTTCTACAGACGCGCCGTAGAAAGCGTTGTATCGGGATGCATCACAGCTTGGTTCGGGACCAGCTCCATCCAAGACCGCTAGAAGTGCAGAGAATTGTGAACGCAGCCCAGACCACCGCACAAACTGACCTCCCTTCCGTTGACTCCATTTATACTCCACGCTGCCTCGGCAAGGCCAGCAGCACCATCAAGGACGAGTCGCACCCTGGCCACCTTTCCACTGGATAGCACGCAACAAAAAGGCTTTCCGCGGTAAACGTGGCAATAACCTAACCTAAACTAAACTGCCGGGAGGAATATGAATCACAGGCAGGCAGACGAGGTTCATTTATCTTAGCACCATCTTTGGGACTGTCAATGTGGGCCGATGCTGGTTTAAACCAAAGGTAGACACAAAAAGCTGGAGTAACTCAGCGGGTCAGACGGCATCTCTGGAGAAAAGGAATAGGTGACGTTTGGGGTATGAAGAAGGGTCTCGACCCGAAACATCACCTGTTTCTTTTCTCCAGAGATGCTGTTTGACCCACTGAGTTACTCCAGCTTGTTGTGTCTACGTTGGCGGAAGAGCCTGTTCCTGTGCTGCACTGTTCTATATTCTAGACTATTGTTTCAACGGTAATATGATGGCAGACGAGTGTTCGACAGCAACGGGCCAGTACTCGCTGGCGTTCAGAAGAATGAAGGGGGGGGAACGTACAGATTAGTGAAAGGCCTGGATAGAGTGGATGTGGAGAGGATGTTTCCACTGGTGGGAGAGTCTAGGACTAGAGACCATAGCCTCAGAATGAAAGGGCATTCTTTTAGGATGAGGGGGGATCTTATAGAAACTGCAGAAACCAAATTTTATGCAGATAGAAGATTGAGGGGGGATCTTATAGAAACGTACAAAATTCTTAAGGGGTTGACAGGCTAGATGCAGGAAGATTGTTCCCGATGTTGGGGAAGTCCAGAACAAGGGTCACAGTTTAAGGATAAGGAAATGCTGGAGAAACTCAGCAGGTGAGGCAGCATCTATGGAGCGAAGGAATAGGTGACGTTTCGGGCCTCGGCTTTTCCAGCATCTGCAGTTGTTTCTGAAACATTTCTTTTAGGATGGAGATGAGGAGAAAATGTATTCAGTCAGAGGGTGGGGAATCTGTGGAATTCTTTGCCACAGAAGGAAGGCTGTGGAGGCAAGGTCAGTGGATATATTTAAGGCAGAGTTAGATAGATTCTTGATTAGTACGGGTGTCAGAAGTTATGGGGCGAAGGCAAGAGAATGGGGGTTAGGAGGGAGAGATAGATCGGCCAATATTGAATGGCGGAGTCGACTTGATGGCCCGAATGGCCTAATCCTACTCCTATCACTTATGATCTGTGACTGTGAAGGCTGCCTGTGATAAAAAAGTGATGGAGTCCAGCATCTGACTCACACTGAGGAATACAAATGAAATATAATTATTTGCAATATTTGACCATTTCACCTCAGTGAATTTTACATGAGGTTGAGGGGGGCTATTTCCTTTCTGATCACGGGCACTCTTATTATTTGATAGCGGCAGCAAATAGACTGTGCAAACTAGAAATTTGTTCTCCACTTCAATCAGCTATATAAAATGCTTATCTTTATTTTAAAATGACAGGCATAGAAAAACTCATAAAAATATTGTTCTTGCAAGATTTCGATTAAAACTGCTTCTGCTTCTCCGAGCACGTGCAGAGTCTCTTGCCCAGAGTAGGGGAATCCAGAGCCAGAAGGGAAAGGGTTAAGGTGAAGGGAGAGAGATATAATAGGAACCTGAGGGGTAGCTTTTTCACACAAAGGGGTGGTGGGTGTATGGAACGAGCTGCCGGAGGAGGTAGTTGAGGCAGGGACTATCCCATAGAAACATAGAAACATAGAAAATAGGTGCAGGAGTAGGCCATTCGGCCCTTCGAGCCTGCACCGCCATTCAATATGATCATGGCTGATCATCCAACTCAGTATCCTGTACCTGCTTTCTCTCCATACCCCCTGATCCCTTTAGCCACAAGGGCCACATCTAACTCCCTCTTAAATATAGCCAATGAACTGGCCTCAACTACCTTCTGTGGCAGAGAATTCCACAGATTCACCACACTCTGTGTGAAAAATGTTTTCCTCATCTCGGTCCTAAAAGATGTCCCCCTTATCCTTAAACTGTGACCCCTTGTTCTGGACTTCCCCAACATCGGGAACAATCTTCCTGCATCTAGCCTGTCCAACCCCTTAAGAATTTTGTACGTTTCTATAAGATCCCCCCTCAATCTTCTAAATTCTAGCGAGTACAAACCGAGTCTATCCAGTCGTTCTTCATATGAAAGTCCTGACATCCCAGGAATCAGTCTGGTGAACCTTCTCTGTACTCCCTCTATGGCAAGAATGTCTTTCCTCAGACTAGGAGACCAAAACTGTACGCAATACTCCAGGTGTGGTCTCACCAAGACCCTGTACAACTGCAGTAGAACCTCCCTGCTCCTATACTCAAATCCTTTTGCTATGAATGCTAACATACCATTCGCCTTCTTCACTGCCTGCTGCACCTGCATGCCTACTTTTAATGACTGGTGTACCATGACACCCAGGTCTCGTTGCATCTCCCCTTTTCCTAATCGGCCACCATTCAGATAATAGTCTCCTTTCCTGTTTTTGCCACCAAAGCGGATAACCTCACATTTATCCACATTATACTGCATCTGACATGCATTTGCCCACTCACCCAGCCTATCCAAGTCACCTTGCAGCCTCCGAGCCTCCTCCTCACAGCTAACACAGCCCCCCAGCTTCGTGTCATCCGCAAACTTGGAGATGTTGCATTCAATTCCCTCGTCCAAATCATTAATATATATCGTAAATAGCTGGGTCCCAGCACTGAGCCTTGCGGTACCCCACTAGTCACTGCCTGCCATTGTGAAAAGGACCCGTTTACTCCTACTCTTTGCTTCCTGTCTGCCAGCCAGTTCTCTATCCACATCAATACTGAACCCCCAATACCATGTGCTTTAAGTTTGTATACTAATCTCTTATGTGAGACCTTGTCGAAAGCCTTCTGAAAGTCCAGATATAACACATCCACTGGTTCTCCCTTATCCACTCTACTAGTTACATCCTCGAAAAATTCTATAAGATTCGTCAGACATGATTTACCTTTCATAAATCCATGCTGACTTTGTCCAATGATTTCACCACTTTCCAAATGTGCTGCTATCCCATCTTTAATAACTGATTCTAACAGTTTCCCCACTAACATAGAAACATAGAAAGTAGGTGCGAGAGTAGACCACCAGGCCCATCGAGCCCGCACCGCCATTCGCTCATGGCTGAACACTAAACAGACACCCTTACCCACAAACAGTAGACACAAGACACAGAACACAAGACACTACCCTCCCCTTTATATCGCTATCACCCCTCTCCACCCCAAGAACCGCGTGATCTCCTGGGGGAGGCAAAAAACCAGATAAAAACCCAGGTCCAATTCGGGAAAAAAATCCGGGACATTCCTCTCCGACCCCAATCCAGGCGATCGACACTTGTCCAGGAGATCACTCAGGTCTTACTATACTAACCATACCTAGGTCCATATCCCTGCCCTCTCCCCGTAGCCCCTTATCCCCTTGGCAGCTAAAAAAACATCTATTTTAGACTTAAATATATTTAATGTTTCTGCTTCCACTGCTCCCTGGGGCAGTGAATTCCATAAATTAACCACCCTCTGGGTGAAGAAGTTCTTCCTCATCTCAGTTTTAAAAGAGCCCCCTCTTATTCTACAACTATGTCCCCTAGTTCTAGTTTCCCCGATCATTGGGAACATCCTCGGTGCATCCACCCGATCAAGGCCCCTCACGATCTTATATGTTTCAATGAGATCGCCTCTCATTCTTCTAAACTCCAAAGAGTAGAGTTCCAGCCTACTTAACCTTTCCTCATATGTCAATCCCCTCATTGCAGGAATTAATCTTGTAAACCTTCGCTGCACTGCCTCCAGGGCCAGTACATCCTTTCTTAAGTATGGACCCCAGAACTGTACACAGTATTCCAAATGTGGTCTCACTAATACTGTGTACAGCTGCAGCAAGACCTCCGTGTTTTTATACTCAATCCCCCTAGCAATAAAGGCCAAAACTCCATTGGCCTTCCTGATTGCTTGCTGCACCTGCATACTAACTTTTTTCTCTCTCCCTCCCTTTTTAAAAAGTGGAGTTACATTAGCTACCCTCCAATCCTCAGGAACGACTCCAGAATCTAAAGAGTTTTGAAAAATTATCACTAATGCATCCACTATTTCTGGGGCTACTTCCTTAAGCACTCTGGGATGCAGCCTATCTGGCCCTGGGGATTTATCGGCCTTTAATCCATTCAATTTACCTAACACCACTTCCCGGCTAACCTGGATTTCACTCAGTTCCTCCATCTCATTTGACCCCCGGTCCCCTGCTATTTCCGGCAGATTATTTATGTCTTCCTTAGTGAAGACAGAACCAAACTAGTTATTCAATTGGTCTGCCATGTCGTTGTTCCCCATGATCAATTCACCTGTTTCTGACTGCAAGGGACCTACATTTGTTTTAACTAATCTTTTTCTCTTCACATATCTATAAAAGCTTTTGCAGTCAGTTTTTATGTTCCCTGCCAGTTTTCTTTCATAATCTATTTTCCCTTTCCTAATTAAGCCTTTTGTCCTCCTCTGCTGGACTGAATTTCTCCCAGTCCTCTTGTAGGCTGCTTTTTCTGGCTAATTTGTACGCTTCATCTTTTGTTTTGATACTATCCCTGATTTCCCTTGTTATCCATGGATGCACCACCTTCCCTGATTTATTTTTTTGCCAAACTGGGATGAACAATTGTTGTAGTTCATCCATGCAGTCTTTAAATGCCTTCCATTGCATATCTACCGTCAACCCATTAAGAATCAATTGCCAGTCTATCTTGGCCAATTCACTTCTCATACCTTCAAAGTTACCTTTCTTTAAGTTCAGGACCCTTGTTTCTGAATTAACAATGTCACTCTCCATCCTAATGAAGAACTCAACCATATTATGGTCACTCTTGCCCAAGACGCCACGCACAATAAGACTGCTAACTAACCTTTCGTCACTACTCAATACCCAATCTAGAATAGCCTGCTCTCTCGTTGGTTCCTCTACATGTTGGTTTAGAAAACTATCCCGCATACATTCCAAGAAATCCTCTTCCTCAGCACCCTTGCCAATTTGATTCACCCAATCTATATGTAGATTGAAGTCACCCATTATAACTGTTTTACCTTTGTTGCACGCATTTCTAATTTCCTGTTTGATCATCCCCAACTCCACTACTACTGTTAGGTGGCCTGTACACAACTCCCACTAGCGTTTTCTGCCCCTTAGTGTTTCGCAGCTCTACCCATATCGATTCCACATCCTCCAAGCTAATGACCTTCCTTTCTATTTCGTTAATTTGCTCTCTAACCAGCAACGCTACCCCACCTCCTTTCCCTTTCTGTCTATCCTTCCTGAATATTGAATATCCCTGGATGTTCAGCTCCCAGCCTTGGTCACCCTGGAGCCATGTCTCCGTGATCCCAACTATATCATAGTCATTAATAGCTATCTGCACATTCAACTCATTACCCTTATTACGAATGCTCCTTGCATTGAGACACAAAGCCTTCAGGCTTGTTTTTACAACACTCTTACCCCTTATACAATTATGTTGAAAAGTGGCCCTTTTTGATTTTTGCCCTGGATTTGTCTGCCTGCCACTTTTACTTTTCATCTTGTTACCTATTGCTTCTACCCTCATTTTACACCCCTCTGTCTCTACGCTCATACATTTAAGAAACCCTTTCCCTTTAACTCCATCCTCAACTATCCCATTTGACACCCCACCCCCCTTATTCAGTTTAAATCCCAACATTTAAGAAGCAGTTAGACAGGTACATGGATAGGACAGGTAGACAAAAGTGCTGGAGAAACTCAGTGGGTGCAGCAGCATCTATGGAGCGAAGGAAATAGGCAACGTTTCGGGCCGAAATCCTTCTTCAGCCCGAAACGTTGCCTAGTTCCTTCGCTCCATAGATGCTGCTGCACCCGCTGAGTTTCTCCAGCACTTTTGTCTACCTTCGATTTTCCAGCATCTGCAGTTCCTTCTTAAACACATGGATAGGACAGGTTTGGAGGGATATGGGCCAAACGCGGGCAGGTGGGACTAGTGCAGATGGCACATGTTGGTCGGTGCGGGCAAGTTGGGCCGAAGGGCCTGTTTCTACACGATTACTCCATGACTCAAGAGTTGATGTATGACAACTAAGATGTGATCTCTTCAATAATAAAAACAGGAAATGCAAGCTTTGGTCAATAGATCGGGCAGCATCTGCGGAGGAAATATTATTAGAGTTGGCGCTAATGAAGAATCACCAACCCGATACATTCAGTCTGCTTCTCTCTCCACAGGAGAGGTTGAGCAGGCTAGGACTCTATTCCTTGGGAGTGCAGGAGGATGCGGGGTGATATATAGAGTTGTACAAAATCATGAGAGGAATAGATCGGGTAGATGCACAGAGTCTTGCCCAGAGTAGGGGAAATGAGAACCAGAGGACATTGGTTTAAGGTGAGGGGGGAGAGATTTAATGGGAACCTGAGGGGTATCTTTTTCATGCAAAGAGTGGTGGGTGTATGGAACAAGCTGCCGGAGAAGGTAGTTGTGGCAGGTACTATTTCAACGTTTAATAAACATTTGGACAGGTACATGGATAGGACAGGTTTGATGGGATATGGACCAAACGCAGTGGGTGTATGAAAGTTGGGACGAAGGGCCTGTTTCCACGCCATATGACTCTATGATGCTCTACGACTAAGGAACAGGACAGATGGGCAATAAACCTAAACTTTGGGCAGATGCCATGTTATAATGTTGGTGGGTAACGTTGGTTAGAGCTGCAGCGAGTTCTGAAGTCAAGTTATTCAGCATGTCCTGTACACATTGCTGTATCCAGCACCTTCAGCCATTTCTTGATTTAGTTTAGGTTAGTTTAAGGATACAGCATGGAAACAGGCCCTTCGGCCCAGAGTCCAAGCCCACCCATTCGCACCAGTCCTATGTTATCCCACTTTCCCGTTCAGTTCTTACACACTGGGGCCAATTTACCTAAAGACACATACATCTTTGGGATGTGGGAGGAAACCGGAGCTGTCGGGTTTTGGGAATTCTCCCTCCAGGATTTATAAAGAATCTTCGAATGTGAGAAGAAAATCTTCATGTCTTCAAGATTTAATGGGAACCTGAGGGGTAATTTTTTTACACAAAGGCCAAACACAGGCAGGTGGGACTAGTGTAGATGGTGCATGTTGGTGGGTGTGAGGGCAAGTTGGGCCGAAGGGGCCTGTTTCCACGCTGTATCATTCTATGATTATGTCGGCAGCCTTGCTGAGGTCTTCTTCTGTCCTGTCCATCTTCCATGTTTCAAATGTTGTCCTCGCTGGCATCGTCCGTCCTGAAAAGGACGCAAGCTTCTGGCGACAATCAGTGGGAGCCGTCACTTGTCGCAATAGATGATGGTGGTGGCAGAATTAGCTCAGGATACTTCCAGTTTCCAGCCCCCTCGACGTGGACGTTTCTGCTAAGGGGCCACTGTATGACTGTATGACTCTATGAGATGCTGCCTGTCCTGCAACATCAGCAGTTTAAAGTCAAGTTGACTCTGTGTTTGTGGTCTGTGATTATCGCTCTACTTGACAACAGTGTAACCTCGAAAACCCCAGCATTCCTGGAAGGGTTTGGAACTTAGGCATGCTTAAGATATTTACATTTAATGGAAGGAATACCTGTGTGTTACTATCGTGTACAAGGGAGCACAGGCTGCAAGAAGTCACCAATTGAAATGTCTACAAAATAATAATAGAAGGGTCTCAACATGAAACGTCACCCATTCCTTCTCTCTAGAGATGCTGCCTGTCCCGCTGAGTTACTCCAGCCTTTTGTGTCTATATTAGAATTGTTGAGTTTAGAGTAGATATACTGCATGGAAACAGGCCTTTCAGCTCACCCAACCCATGCTCCATGGATTGTCACCTTGTCGTGGTGGAGAAGCTTGTGTGGTCCTGAGATCCTGAGAGCGATGCCGTCTGGAGCTATGCTCCTGGTAGGGTCACACACGGCGGTAAGGTCAGGGGGGAGGTCTCTGACAAAGAGCAATCCAACCAAGACCTCAACGGTGGAGCAGGCGGAGGATGCTGGCTGACTTTAGTGGAGCGTCACAACGGCTGGGAAGGCGGATGAAGGCTGCAGCAGAAAAGGGTCCCCGGTCGTCTTGGACTCCATGCCACTGGATCCTGACCCAGATCTGTCAAGGACCATGTGGCGGCTGTCTGTGCACCAGTCACCCCACGTTAAACAAAGTCACACACAGGCATCCTCTAACCCTGGAGACACCCATGGTCAGCCATGACCGAAGGGGGCCTAAGAAGAAGAATCCACGCCATCCATCAATCACCTGTTCTCCCTGGTTCTATGTTATCCCACTTTCTCATCCACTCTCTACACACACTAGGGGGCAATTTTACAGAGGGCCAATTAACCTACAAACCCGCAAGTCTTTGGGATAGGGGAGGAAACCGGAGCACTGGGAAGAAACCCACGCGGTCACAGGGAGAACTTGCAAACTCCAAACAGACAGCACCCGGGGTCAGGATCGAACCCAGGTCTCTGGCACTATGAGGCAGCAGCTCTACCAGCTGCGCCACCGCGCCGCGCGGCCTTGTTAGATGGGCAGAAAAGCGACAAACTGCATGCAAGGTGGAAAGAATTTGAGAAGGTTAAGCAACTCGAGGGAATATTTAAAAATAAATGGTTGTATACTTGGTGGAACAAGAGGAGAGTGCATCCACAGATCCTGAGCAGCAGTGCTGGAAGAGGAGGTGGTTAATTAGACACGCTAGATAGATGCTTCAGTGCCTGAGGCATGAAATAAGTCAGAGACTTCACACTGGAGAAGTTGGGGAAGGGGCGGCACGGTGGCGCAGCGGTAAAGTTCCTGCTTTACAGCGCTTACAGCGCCAGAGACCCGGGTTCGATCCCCACTGCAGGTGCTGTCTGTATGCAATGTGTACGTTCTTCCCGGTTTTCTCCGAGATCTTCGGTTTCCGCCCACACTCCAAAGACGTACAGGTTTGGTGGTTAATTGGCTTGGTGGTAAATGTAAATTGTCCCTGGTGGGCGTAGGATGGTGCTAATGTGCGGGGATCGCTGTTTGGAGGGAACTCAGTGTTTCCGCTCTGTAGCTGTGAACTAAACCAAAAAAAAAGATGCAAGGAGCCTTTGGATCCCAAATCAGAGTGAAAGGTCTGGGTAGAGTGGATGTGGAGAGGATGTTTCCACTACTGGTTGTGGTAGCATTCGATGAGGGAAAAGGCAGATTGACGAGGATATTGCCAAGGCAGAAGAGGTTCAGTTACAAAAAAATGATGAAATAACCCTTAGAACAGAGATGGCAGTCAGAAGATTGAATCAAAGTACGTACATTTTTGGAGACCTAACCAGGATAGAATTTCCTGCAGCAGAGAGGAAATGGAATAGGAAGATGTGAAGATTTTCTTCTCTCATTCGAAGTATGATGGGGCTTTGTAGCCCCCTGAGCAAAACACAATGTGCTGGAGTAACTCAGGCAGCATCTTTGGAGGGAATGTATAAGGCGACGTTTCAGATCGGGACCCTTCTTCGGTCTGAAGTTATTCCAACACTTTTAGTGGGAAGTTAAATATAATGATGAGGGAGAAAGGGTAAGAGAAATGCTGATGGAACACATGAGGCTGCAGATGCTGGAATCTGGAGCACTAAAAAAAACTGCTGGAAGAACTCAATGGGTCAGTCAGCATCTGTGGAAGCACAAAGGTAGTTGACCTTTTGGGTTGAGACCCTGCATCAGTTTAGTTTAGTTTACTTTAGAGATACAGCATGGAACCAGGTCCTTCGGCCCACCAAGTCCACACCGACCATCGATCACCGATGCCAACTAGTTCTATGTTATCACAACTTGATCATCCACTCCCTACTCACTAGGGGCAAGTTTACAGAGGGCCAATTAATCTGCAAAGCCGCACGTCTTTGGGATGTGGGAGGAAACCGGAGCACCCGGAGGAAACCCAAGTGGGGTCGCAGGGAGAACGTGCCAACTCCACACAGACAGCACCCGAGGTCAGATTCGAACCGGCGCCTCTGGCACTGTGGCACTGCGAGGCAGCAGCTCTAACAGCTGCGCCACTGTGCCGCCCATTAGCATCAGCTAATTTTGTTTGTCGACTACGTTTGGAGGAGGCAAGGAGCAGATTGGCCTATTTCGATATTGTGCCTTCTGTGTACACACGGTGCCATTAATTCTTTCATTTATTTAAGTTGCCAGCCAGTTTTTCCAAAAGGCAAGCTGCTGTGAAATTACTTCTGGGTCCATATAGATGATTGAGTGCTAAAATCTGGGACATTATTCAGCCCCGACCAATCCATTCCAGAAATTACATTTCCACACAGTCCCAATCGCACTCAGTCCATTGTGTTCCGTGCAGTGTTAGATCACCTCTGCCTTTGCTCATCCCCAGAACATTTAATCTATCCTGTACACGGATAATCGATCTACTCCATCCTAGTAGAGTTTACTGATATACCATTAAGCATCTGAGGATGTTTATCATTGTGCAGTGGGGAAACAAGGCTTCTTTGCCTGTGGTCTGACTCAGGACGGTCTGTTTTTTGTTGCAATGATGTTCGCCACCGCTGCGGCCATTGTTCAGGACGCACATTCGGGCGGCACTGTGGCGCGGCGGTAAATCTGCTGCCTTGCAGCGTCAGAGACCCGGGTTCGATCGCGACCACGGGTGCTGTCTGTGCGGAGTTTGCACGCGACCACGTGGGTTTCCTCCGGGATCTTCGGTTTCCTCCCACTCTCCAAAGACGTACAGGCTTGCAGGTTAATTGGTTTGGCATAAATGTAAAATTGTACCGAGTGTGTGTGTGTGTGTGTGTGTGTGTGTGTGTGTGTGTGTGTGTGTGTGTGTGTGTGTGTGTGTGTGTGTGTGTGTGTGTGTGTGTGTGTGTGTGTGTGTGTGTGTGTGTGTGTGTGTGTGTGTGTGGGATAGTGTTAGTGTGCGGGGATCGCTGGTCAGTGCGGACGCGGTGGGCCGAAGGGCCTGTTTCCGCACTCTACCTCTAAACTAAACTAAACTAAACACAGGGAGAAACTCAGCGGGTGAGGCAGCATCTATGGAGCGAAGGAAATAATTTCCTTCGCTCCATAGATGCCGCCTCACCCGCTGAGTTTCTCCAGCATTTTTGTCTACCTTCGATTTTACCAGCATCTGCAGTTCTTTCTGATACTACTCCCATGGTAGCTCGGTTACTCGCGTGTGATGAGTTGAGGGATTAATATATAAGATACACGTTAGAAGTAAAGTAATGGAAATTACATTGAATAAATGGCTTGATCGAACTGAATAATGCACTCTGCGAATCACATACCCAACTGAATAATACTGTCCTCCAAATCTTGCCCCACTGAATAATGTCCTCCATCATGGCTATATTCAACTGAATGATGTTTCGCCAAATCTATAATCCTTCTGAATAATGTGCTGCTCCAGTTATATACTCAAATATATAATGTTCTCTTGTGAGCCTGAGAGAGCTGTCAGTTTTAATTATTGACAGCTATTCTTTCTGAGTTCAAGTGTAAAGAGTGTCCTTTTGAATCCTGTGGCAATAGAGTGCCTGTGCCTGTATCAATGAATCATTTCTGCTCCCACGGCAGGAAAATAAATTGATTTAAAAAAATGGGAAAGGTGAAAGCATTGGTGTTTAAGAAGGAACTGCAGATGCTGGAAAAAAATCGCAGGTAGACAAAAATGCTGGAGAAACTCAGCTGGGTGAGGCAGCATCTATGAAAGCATTGGCGGTCATTTGACAGGGTGAGCCCTTATCGAATGCGAACCAGCGAAGAACTAACATCTATGCACTGTCTGGCAGGGTAAAGCAATCGAAAGAACAAAGTGCTGGAGTAACTCAGCGGGTCAGGCAGCATCTCTGGAGGAAAAGGAACACGTGACGTTTCGGATTGAGTTTACTTTAAGTTTATTTATTGTCAAGTGTACTGAGGTACAGTGAAAAGCTTTTGTTGCGTGCTAACCGGTCAGTGGAAAGACAATACATGATTACAATCGAGCCGTCCCCAGTGTACAGATACAGGATAAAGGGAATATCGTGAATAACGTTTAGTGCAAGATAAAGCCAGTAAAATCCGATCAAGGATAGTCCGAGGTAGACAAAATTCAGCGGGTGAGGCAGCATCTATGGAGCGAAGGAATAGGTGACGTTTCGGGTCGAGACCCTTGGGTCTCCTCACGTCACCTATTCCTTCGCCCCATAGATGCTGCCTCACCCGCTGAGTTTCTCCAGCATTTCTGAATACCTTCGATTTTTCCAGCATCTGCAGTTCTTTCTTAAAGATAGTCCGAGGGTCTCCAATGAGTTGGATAATAGTTCTCTAGCTCATGCGTTCATAAGGTCATAAGTGATAGGAGCAGAATTAGTCTATTCGGCCCATCAAGTCTACTCCGCCATTCAATCATTGCTGAGCTATCTCTCCCTCCTAACCCCATTCTCCTGCCTTCTCCCCATAACCCCTGACACCCGTACTATCCAAGAAAGCTGTTGGTAGGATGGTTCAGTTGCCTGATAACAGCTGGGAAGAAACTGTCGCTGAATCTGGAGGTGTGCGTTTTCACACTTCCGTACCTTTTGGGAGATGGGAGAGGGGAGAAGAGGGAGTGGCCAGGGTGCGACTTGTCCTTGATTACGCTGCTGGCCTTGCCGAGGCAGCGTGAGGTGTCGATGGAGTCAGTGGAAGGGAGGAAAGTCGAGACCCTTCTTCAGACTGAAAGTCAGGGGAGAGGGGAAACAAGAGATATGAAGGGGTACAATGAACAAATGAATGAATGGAATGAAAAAAGGACAAATCAAAGCCAGCAACGGTGATCAAGGAAAGGTGGAGCCCACAATGGTCCATTGTTGGCTGTGGGGAAGGTGATAAAAAGTGGAACCAACAAGTGAAACGAAGCAGGACAACAGTGAAACTAGTGCAACGACCAGGCTGGGGGAGAGATGGAGAGAGAGGGAAAGCAAGGGTTACGTAGTTAGAGAGATCAAGATTCTCACCGCTGGGGTGTAAGCTGCCCAAGCGAAATATGAGGTGCCGTTCCTCCAATTTACATTTGTCCTCACTCTGACAGTGGAGGAAGCCCAGGACAGAAAGGTCAGTGTGGGAATGGGAAGGGGAGATCATGTCAGCCAAGGGGACTGGGCGAAGGTGTTCAGCGAAGGGATCGCCCGACCTGCGCTTGGTCTCACTCCTCCTGCTCTCTGGCTCCACAGCAACCAAGGGAAAAATTTGTGTGTGTGTTCCCTGAGAGAAACCAACACTCATAGAAACATAGAAAATAGGTGCAGGAGTAGGCCATTCAGCCCTTCGAGCCAGCACCGCCATTCAATATGATCATGGCTAATCATCCAGAATCAGTGCACCGTTTCTGCTTTCTCCCCGTATCCTTTGGTTCTGCTAGCACTAAGAGCTATATTGAACTCTCTCTTAAAAACATCCAGTGAATTGGCCTCCACTGCCTTCTGTGGCAGAGGATTCCACAGATTCACATCTCTGGGTGGAAAAGATTTTCCTCGTCTCAGTGCTAAATGGCTGACCATTTATTCTTAAACTGTGACCCCTGGTTCTGGACTCCCCCAACATCGGGAACTTTCTTCCTCGACACCTTGAAGTTACTTTGCAAAGTTACTTTTGTAAAAAGTGCTCTGCATAGATGCGGCACGGTGACGCAGCGGTAGAATTGCTGCCTTACAACGCCAGGGACACGGGTTCGATCCTGACCACGGGTGCTGTCTGTACGGAATTTGTACGTTCTCCCCGTGGCCCAAGGTGCTCCGGTTTCCTCCCACACTGCAAAGACGTACAGGTTTGTCGGTTAGTGGGCTTCGCTAAAGTTGCAAATTGTCCCTAGTGTGTGTAGGAAAGAGTCAGTGTGCGGGAATCTCTGGTCGGCCCGGACTCAGTGGCGCCGATGAGCTTGTTTCTGCACAGTATCTCTAAACTAAACTAAACTAAACTAAATATAACTGCAAACTATCACAAAATGGGGAGGCTTGCATAGGATATCTGCGTCTACATCCAAAAAGATGTGCGGGATTTTAAATTTATAAATTAATAAATTATAAATCTATAAATTTGCCCCTCGTGAGTAGGGAGTGGATGATAATGTTTGGTCGCATAGAACTAAGTCTACAGGACTTTCACTCAGTGAAAGTAGAGCTGGCTACTTCATTCCTCGTAGGGTCCATGGAAAATTGGCCCCTGTGCTTGTCATCTCTCATAGGATATACTTTGCATAAACGCTCTCCCACGCCAATGTTAATCAGTGCCAGCCTCTTATTCTGCACTTAGTTCCCTTGGCTCCACTAAGTGCAGGTTTAGCACAGCTGGTCACACTACTTGGCTGCTTCACACAAGGTGAGCTGCCAAAAAAATCCAGGCACAGCGTGTCATTATGCTCCGTTTCCTTTCATGCCCTCAGTGCGATGCAAGGCTACTTGGCGACCACCTGCCAGAGGAGGTAGTGGGGGCAGGTGCTACGACAGCAGGTACTTGGATGGGAATGGTTTAGAGGACAGGTATGTGGATAGGAAAAAAAGTGCGGGACAGGTACATGGATAGGACAGGTTCAAAATGATATGGGCCAAGCCCGGGTCAGCAAGACTAACGTAGATGGGACATCTTGGTTGTCATGGACAAGTTGGTCGAAAACTTGTTTCCGTGTGGTATGATTCCTTGACTCTAACTGTAACCCTGGTGTTGAATCAGCACAGTCACTCTGGACTGTGCATAATAATTGGGCTACAGTTTGGTTCTTTACTTCTCTTTAATCGCAGGCAATCAGAGTAGCAGGTAACTCAACATGCATTCTCCACGTGTCCTCTAGGGGACTTTCTGCGCTACATGTGTGGGGCGGCACGGTGGCGCAGCGGTAGAGTTGCTGCCTTACAGCGCCAGAGACCCCGGGTTCGATCCTGACTAAGGATGCTGCCTGTACGGAGTTTGCACGTTCATCCCTGTGACTGTGTGGGTATTCTCCCGGGTGCCCCGGTTTCCTCCCACACTCCAAAGACATAATGCCCCTGTCCCAATTAGGCGATTTTTTAGGCGACTTGGCAGTTGCCACATGGTCGCAGGGGTGTCGCCTGTACGGTCGTGAGTCGTCTCCTCAGTCGCCCAAAGAATCGTAGCATTTTTCTGGTCGCCGCTGGAGTTTGAAATGTTCCAAACATTTCGGCTACAGTCGGCGACCATGGGCTTGTCGTATCTTGTCCTCTCCTGACGTAGGTGCTGTCGTAGGTTGTCACCAAGATGACATAGGTTGTCGCCGGTGCTGACTTTGATGAATTCCATTGGCGACTACCTGCGTCAACCGGCGACAGGTACTGGCGACTGAATTGTCCAACCTTGTCGCGGGTGGACGTAGGTTGTTGTAGGTGTGGTCGTAGGTGGAATCCCTAATGGGTCGCCGGTTGTCGGTAGCTTACCGTAGCTTGACGTCGACAAGGTGGTAGGTTGTTGTAGACATTGACGTAGAGGGGGGGGGTCCAGACACCGGTTTTGACAGTCGCCGGCAAGTGGGACAGGCCCATGAGGTTTGTTGGTTAATTGGCTTGGTATAATTGCAAATTGTCCTCAGTGTGTGTAGGGTAACATCGGGACGCGGGGATCGCCTGTCGGCGCTGTCCGAAAGGCCTGTTCCCGCGCTGTATACAGTAACTAAACTGCACAAAACAAGTCCACAGCACAACAATTGCCGGTAGGAATCAAAATCAATGTGGGGTGTGAATGACCAATGAAAATCCCAAGCATTAAGAATAACAATACAATTAGTAGTCACATAATAACAACTATAGCAAAAATATACTGTATAGTATTATTATAAACCGTACAAAAATAAATGGCATGCAACAAACTAAAATTACTGAACTGTGTAGGCATACAAGAGTTAACCGATGAAAGAGGGAAGGAGATAGAAACAAGATAATCCTGCTTCAAGATAAATGGACACCAGGTCAATAATGCCGTCTGAAGGACGGTCTTGACCCAAAACTTCACCTTCTCCTTTTCTCAGTGATCCTGCCTGGCACGCTGAGTTTTTTAGAGACACATATCGGAAACAGGCCCTGCAGCCCACCGAGTCCGCACTAACCAGCGATCCCTGCACATAAACACTACGACACGATAGAACTTTATTTAACCCAGGAAAGGGAAATTGACCTGCCATAGAGGCTGTCCCACATGGGCGACCTAATTGGCGAGTTTAGAAGAGTTTGAAAAAATGACCTGTAGAAGACCTCCTTCGACTATGTTGAAGACCAGCTTCGACTAGCTGCGACTAACTTCGGGAAAATTGGACACCGAATAGTGGAGAGTGAAGACGACCTCCTTCGATCTCCTTCGACCTCCCTTCGATTATGATGAAGACTATCTATGACTACCTTCGACTACACTCGATTACCTACGACTAACATGCCGACCTGCTACGACCTACTAAACCTACGAGTAAAAAAAGTATTGATTTTTTCCACGGCGACCCTTTTTTTACTCGCGGGCATTTTTTAACATATTGAAAATAACGCCGCGACCTAGCTGAGGCCTCGAGTACGCGGAGACCACTCTTGAGCGTGAAGGAGAGTAACGAAGACCTCCTACGACCTCGCGTCGACCATGCTGCGAGTATGAGTCGAGGGTAAACTCGCCAGAACTCGCGGATTAGGTCGCCCAAGTGGGACAGTGCTACAACTGTCATGACACAAGATACATGAAACATGAAATTAAAGTGACGAGTGGAAAGGATTGGGGATCTGCAAAGATTTGGGGGGTTGGGGGGTTGGGTGGGGGGGGGGGGTCAATCTACCCCATGCCAGAAGGGGTGGAGTTGTACAGTTTGATAGCCACAGGGAAAAAGGATCTCCTGTGGCGTTCTGTGCTGCATCTTGGTGGAACCAGTCTGTGGCTGAAGGTGCTCCTCAGGTTGACCAGTGTGTCAACACTACCCTACACACACTAGGGACAATTTTACATTTGTAACCAACCCAATTAACCAACCAACGTCTTTGGAGTGTGGGAGGAAACCAAAGATCTCGGAGAAAACCCAGTCGGGTCACGGGGAGAACGTACAAACTCTGTCCAGACAAGCACCCGTAGTCGGGATCGAACCCGGGTCACTGGCGCTGCAAGGCAGTAGCTCTACCGCTGCGCCACCGTGCCGCCCTCTTCGACACATTCGAAGAATGAAGGTGGGAGGATACCATTGGTTTGGGAAGATCATATTTGCCGACAGACCTGAAAGTGTCAGCGGGAGGTGTGAGATTTACTACAATGTCCCCGTGGCCTCTAACGGGCCTGTGTGTCGAAGAGCAGCAGCACTCTCACAGTATATGGGGACGTTGCAAAGAGCAGAGCTGTTATACCGGGGCATGTATAGGATCATCAATCACTTTTGTCATTCAATTAATTTTTGTCCTGTATTGACCATTTCTGCTTGCCCTTCAGTAGAAGTTGCCCTAAACCAAACGGTGAAGGTGCCTACATTATACTTAATAGGTAGGAATCGCTGGAAATTTGCGAAGGATTTCCTATATAGGCATTCAGGATAGTTTTTACTAGCCTCAGCACTAGGAGACTGTGCTTGCCGACGGAGTTCAGCGGTTGAGCTTATTGCTGAAGAATTATTAACAAGTTGCTGTCATGTCATTGTGGATAAGCAATATCATCAGAGTGGCGCGGTGGCATAGCGGTAGAGTTGCTGCCTTACAGCACCAGAGACCCAGGTTCGATCCTGACTGCGGGTGCTGTCGGCACAGAGTTTGTACGTTCTCCCCGTGACCTGCGTGGGTTTTCTCCGAAATCTTAGGTTTCCTCCCACACTCCAAGGACGTACAGGTCTGTAGGTTAATTGGCTTGGTGTAAATGTATATTGTATCTAGTGTGTGTGGGATAATGGTAGTGTGCGGGGATCGCTGGTCGGCGCGGGCTCGGTGGGCCGAAGGGCCTGTTTTCGCGCGGTATCTTTAAACTAAACTAAACTAAACTAATGATCGGGGCCAATTGGGTCCAACCACACGTGACCTCAGGCAGGATAGGTCCATTTTTAGTTTCGTTTAGAGATACAGCGCGGAAACAGGCCCCTTCGGCCCACCGGGTCGTAGTTGGCCGGGGAAGGAGTGACCTCAAGAGAAACAATGTGGAGAACTGTGGAACTGGTAAAACGACTAGGATGGAGGAAGGGGACAAGGAGGGAGTTGGGGGGGATGGGGGGGGGGGGGGGGGGACGGAGTGGAGGGGAGTATGAGATTAAGTTAGCATTTTACTTTCAGTCTGAAGAAAATCCTCGACCCGAAACGTCACCCATCCTTTTCTCCAGAGATGCTGCCTGACCCGCTGAGTTTCTCCAGCACTTTGTGTCTACCTTTGGTGTAAACCAGCATCTGGAGTTCCTTGTCATGAGGTCATAAGGTCAAAAGTGAAGGGAGTAGAATTAGGCCGTTCGGCCCGTCAAGTCTACTCCGCCATTCAATCATGGCTGCTCTATCTCTCCCTCCTAACCCCCATTCTCCTGCCTTCCCACCAGAGCCTCTGACACCCACACTAATTAAGAATCTATCTATAGGGCCTGTCCCACTGTAATTCAAGAGTTCTCCCGAGTTTTCCCCTGATTCGAACTCGGAGAATATCCATAGCGGGTCGGTAGGAGTTCGTGAATGTCACGTAGCAGCTCGTACGAGTATCGGCAGGTACTCGGGAAATCCGGTAAACCCGTGACGTTTTTTCAACACTGTGAAAAATGTCCACGAGTAAAAAAATACTCATGATGAAAAAATGTTTTACTTTTTACTCGTACGAGCTGCTACGAGACATCCACGAACTCCTACCGACCCGCTACGGACATTCTCCGAGTTCGAATCAGGGGAAAACTCGGGAGAATTACCTCATACAGTGGGACAGGCCCTTATCTCTGCCTTAAAAATATCCACTGACTTGGCCTCCACAACCCTCGGTGGCAAAGAATTCCACAGATTCCCCACCCCTCTGACTGAAGAGATTTCTCCTCATCTCCTTCCGAAAAGAGCGTCCTTTAATTCCGAGGCTATGACCTCTGGTCCTGGACTCTCCCACCGGTGGAAACATCCTCTCCACATCCACTCTATCCAGGCCTTTCACTATTCTGTACATTTCATTTTCAATTATTTCCACAGAAAACTGAAGATTACCAATTATGTAACCACCAAAACTCTTCCCAGGCAACACAGTATGTGTTTTGAAGTGTGATCACTGAGGCAGAGTAGGAATGTGGTGACATTTTGTAGCAGAGTAAGGCCCCACAGTGTTATTAATGAGTAGATAAACTGTTTCAGTGACATTGGTTGAAGGAAAATATTGTTTAAGAAATTTGCCTCCTACCAGAAGTTATAACAGCTGAGCTAAGTTACTCGCAACCCTGTCACTGATATGTTGGTTCATAGGTTAGTGAGGAAAATCTGAGCGTAGGCGGTCTTCAAATTCAGTCAAAACAGAAATTTTGCACTGCTACAGAAATCAGAAGGCTGCAGACGCCAACAGAACCAACAAGCTCGTCGGGAAGGCTGGCTCCGTCCTGGGAGTCCTGTCTGTACTTTCTGAGGAGGCTCCGCTCCTTCAACGTCTGCGGTAAGATGCTGCAGATGTTCTACCAAACGGTGGTAGACAAAACTGCTGGAGAAACTCAGCGGGTGAGGCAGCATCTATGAAGCGAAGGAAATAGGCGACGTTTCGTGGGCAAGACCCTTCTTCAGACTGATGTGGGGGTGGAAGGAAGGAAGAGGCGGAGACAGTGGGCTGTGGGACAGCTGGGAAGGGGAGGGGAAGGAGGGAGAAAGCAAGGACTACCTGAAATTGGAGAAGTCAATGTTCATACCGCTGGGGTGTAAACTGTCCAAGCGAAATATGAGGTGCTGCTCCTCCAATTTGAGGTGGGACTCACTCTGTCCATGGAGGAGGCCCAGGACAGAAAGGTCGGATTCGGAATGGGAGGGGGAGTTGAAGTGTTGAGCCACCGGGAGATCAGGTTCGTTAATGCGAACCGAGCGGAGGTGTTGGGCGAAGCGATCGCCAAGCCTGCGCTTTGTCTCACCGATGTAGAGCAGCTGACACCCAGAGCAGCGGATGCAATAAGTGAGGTTGGAGGAGGTGCAGGTGAACCTCTGCCTCACCTGGATAGACTGCTTGGGGGTGGTGGCCAGTGCCATCTTCTTCGCTACCGTGTCCCTGGGGCAACAGGATCAACAAAATGATCAGGAAGGTAGACAAAAATGCTGGAGAAACTCAGCGGGTGCAGCAGCATCTATGGAGCGAAGGAAATAGGCAACGTTTCGGGCCGAAACCCTTCTTCAGACTGATCATCAAAATGATCAGGAAGGCTGGCTCCGTCCTGGGGGCGGAGTTGGATTCATGGGAGGTGGTCTTGGAGGGGAGGAGGCTCCTAAAACTGAGGAGAGTCTTGGACAACAAAGCTCACCCCCTCCATGACACACTGGTCAACCTGAGGAGCACCTTCAGCAACAGACTGGTTCCACCAAGATGCAGGACAGAACGCCACAGGAGATCCTTTCCCTATCCAACTGTACAACTCCTCCTTTTTCTGTCGTGGGTGGACTGACTCCCCTCCTGGACTTTCCACACGTCACTTTATTTTCATGTTTCATGTATTTTGTTGTGCTTGATGAATGTTGGCAGATCAATTTCCCTCCTGGGATAAATAAAGTTCTATCGTATGGTATTGTATTAATGGGTGATAGACACAAAATGCTAGAGTAACTCAGCGGGACAGGCAGCATCTCTGGAAAGGAGGAATGGCCGACGTTTTGGGTCGAGACCCTTCTTCAGAGATTAGGTTTTTGCAGGTGATTTGCAGTCTGAAGAAGGGTCCCGACCCGAAACGTCACCCATCCCTTCTCTCCACAGATGCTGCCTGTCTCGCTGAGTTGCTCCAGAATTTTGTGTCTATCTTCAGTGTAAACCAGCATCTGCAGTTCCTTCCTACTCATTAATGGGTGCTATCTACCTACAGAGCCAGACTTCATGAAGGAATCAATTTGGCAACAGTGATAATGACCAGTCCTGGTGATTTTAGTGACTGGATCATTTCCCTCGAGAACGCATGAATTCAACTCCTCCACACGTTGTGGCAATCAAAAGTTTCAATCCGAAGGTATAAAAGAAAATAATTCCTTTTAACATTGTTGAATAGGTTTAATTTGCATTAAGTACTATTCTATCCTTCCTCCCCTCCCAATAACAACTATATCCACACTTTAGAAGATGGTTCCTTTGTCACCATAATGTGAAGGGAACTGCAACTCGCTTTAAAAAAGTTGGACTGCATTTTCTGTGGATATTCAATCTTAATTACATTATTTTCCCCTCTATAACTTTAGTTTAGTTTAGTTTAGAGATACAGCACGGAAACAGGCCCATCGGCCCAACTTGCCCACACCGAACAACGTGTCTCATCTATACTAGTCCCACCAGCCCGCGTTTGGCCCGTCTCCCTCTAAACCTGTCCTTCCCAATGTGGGGCGAGTCCAGAACCAGGGGCCACAGTTTTAGAATAAAGGGGAGGTCATTTAAGACTGAGGTGAGAAAAAACTTTTTCACACAGAGAGTTGTGAATTTATGGAATTCCCTGCCACAGAGGGCAGTGGAGGCCAAGTCACTGGATGGATTTAAGAGAGAGTTAGATAGAGCTCTAGGGGCTAGTGGAGTCAAGGGATATGGGGAGAAGGCAGGCACGGGTTATTGATAGGGGACGATCAGCCATGATCACAATGAATGGCGGTGCTGGCTCGAAGGGCCGAATGGCCTCCTCCTGCACCTATTTTCTATGTTTCTATGTTTCTATCCATGTACCTGTCTAAATGATTCTTTAACGTTGTGATAGTAATATTAGAAAAAAATAGTAAAGTTCGATTTAGCAATGGGGCAATTTCAGAACTGCTTAAAACTACTTTCACAGGGCTGTGCACAAACTTACAACAGGCAGCACCAAATGATTCAAAAATCCATGTAAAAGTAACAGGGGTGTGTTGAGAAATCCAAATGCTTAACTAATTTAGCAATGTTCTCCAATTGAAAATGATATTTTTCAGTGTGAAACATGTTAAGGACCTGTATCCATTATCACTTCAGACGGACACAAAAAGCTGGAGTAACTCAGCGGGTCAGGCGGCATCTCTGGAGAAAAGGAATAGGTGACGTTTCGGGTCGAGACTGAGAGTCAGGGGGAAGGGGAACGAGAGATGTGGACAGTACTGAGGAAAATGAATGGAAGAGATGGAGAAAGCAACGATAATCAATGAAATGTGGAGCCCACAATGGTCCATTGTTGGCTGTGAGACAGGTGATAATGAGTTATACAGACAGTGGAACTCAGCAGAATGACAGTGAGACTAGTGTGACAATTAGGGTGGGGGAGGGACGGAGAGGGAGAGGATGCAACGGTTACTTGAGGTTAGAGAAATCAATGTGTAGGAAGAAACTGCAGATGCTGGTTTGGACCACAGATAGATGCACAG
Source organism: Malacoraja senta (assembly GCA_038087875.1). Classification (NCBI taxonomy): domain Eukaryota; kingdom Metazoa; phylum Chordata; class Chondrichthyes; order Rajiformes; family Rajidae; genus Malacoraja; species Malacoraja senta. Next base: position 5,546,864 of record CM075981.1, on the reverse strand, counting down.
CGGGTCAGACAACATCTCTGGAGAAAAAGAATAGGTGACATTTTGGGTTGAGATCATTCTTCAGAATCAATATTCATACCGCTGGGTTGTAAGCTGCCCAAGCAAAATAATGATGTGCTGTGCTTCCGATTAAGTTGGCCTAACTCTGACAATGGAGGAGGCCCAGGACAGGGATGTCAGTATGGGAATGGGAGGGGGAGGTAAAGTGTTTGGCAACCAGGAGATCACGTAGGCTGAGGCGGACAGAGCGAAGGTGTTCAGCGAAACGATCGCCGAGCCTGCGCTTGGTCTCACCTACAGTGGTTTAGTTATAATTGAGATTCAACGCGAAAAACAGGCCCTTCGGCCTACCGAGTCCGCACCGACCAGCGATCCCCGCACGTTAGCACTATCCTACACACACTAGGGACAATTTTACATTCATACCAAGGCCAATTATCCTGCAAACCTGCACGTCTTTGGAGTGTGGGAGGAAACCGAAGATCTCGGAGGAAACCCGCGCCGGTCACGGGGAGAACGTACAAACTCCGTACAGACAGCACCCGTAGTCAGGATCGAACCTGGGTCTCTGGCGTTGTAAGGCAGCGGACTCTACCGCTGTGCCACCGTGCCGCCCAATTGAGGTAGATGGGGTTGGAGGAGGTGCAAGTTTCCAGGCACAAGGAACAGCGTTTCCCACCCTCACACAAGTGAATGAAATTCCACGGTGGCAATTAAAAGCTTTATTTGAAAGGCCTTGAATGGTGATCAAGTATTCCCTAACCACCCCCCAACCCTCCCACCCCAGTCTCCGTGTCTGTTCAAATACAATCGCACTCTGGCAGTCGTTCCTTCGCTCTTTATGCATTTTAAACGACCTGCGGCTGATTGAAGGTCGACCAATAAATGTCATTGCTGGGGGGGGGGGGGGGGGGACGGGGGAATAAAAAGTGTCAAGTACTTAGAAAGGAGAGACAAAGAAAATAAAGACAAATGGTTACGGGAAAGATTGAGTGGTTTTGTTTACAAAGCGCATGGAGGAAATAGTAAAAAGATGCCTTTCACGGTTGTTCGGAACTCCAATTGCCTGGAAGCAATGGGTTTTCTTGGCTGAAATTTGCATTCATTGTTCTTCGAAGAAAAAATGCACACCACAATGCTCTCTCTGCCTCTTGCAACAGGGGAAATGGAGCGCCCTTGGAAAACAGGGTTTAGAATTCAGAGTGCATTCAACGAGTTGTTGCTCAGAGCTGCTTACCATTGTTCAAAGTACTCGATTTAACGATGAGACAATTTCCCCGATTACAGAACAGAATTACTTAAAACCTCTTTCACGAGCTGTGTACAAAGTTATAACAGTCAGCACCAAATGATCCACGATCCCATGTGAACTGCGGTGTCGAGAGATCCGAATGCGTAAGTGTATTTCTGCAATGTTTTCCGATTTGAAAATCTTTTTACATCTGCGTGCAACTTGTTAAGAAATTGAGAGACGCTTGGTGACTTGTATGAAACTGGAAAATTACTTTCATTTCAACAATTACAAATAAAATATAAACTCGGAAATAATCAATATTTTAAATATTTTCAAATATGCGACTATTTGAAAAAATATACAAAAGATCATTATAATAACCCAGTAGATGTATTGGACGAGGCAATGCAGATAAAAGCGGAATCAGCAAACTTAATATCATATTTGTATAATATTATCTTAAATGTACAAATACCATCTACGGAGGGTATCAGAAGAGACTGGGAACAAGAGTTAGCTATTAAAATTTCAAAGGAAAGTTGGAATGAATACTTATTAAACGTGCATAAATGCTCGATTAATGTAAGACACACTTTAATACAATTTAAAATTTTACATAGATTATTCGAAAACTAAAATTCATAAAATTTTCCCAAATGTATCATCTATTTGTGATAAATGTCAATCCCAAGAAGCTACTATAGCGCACTGATTCGTTTTTTGTACAAAAATTCAAAAATTTTGGAATGACATTTTTGAAATCTTTACAAAGTTATTTAAAACAAGACTGATACCCAAAGCAGAATGGATTATCTTCGGTATAACGGAAGATGGTCCAGAACTAAATGTGTTTCAAAAGAAACTAATGGACTATGGGTTAATAACTGGAAAAAAGCTAATTCTAAAATTTTGGAAGAAGGCTCCAATACCAACTATAAATATGTGGATTTCAAATATGTTTGAAACATTACACCTAGAAGAGATAAGACTCCTCCTAGCAGGTAAACCAGATCACTTCCACCTGACGTGGTCTGCATTTATAGAATTATTACAAACATAGGGTGCAAAAGTACTTTAAAAAAAAATTTGAGGTCAGGTAAGGGGGGATGATAGTTGAAGAGTTGGTATGTCCCATTTACGTAATGCTCATAAAAATATTTGTTTCTCTCTTTTCCTCTTTCTCTTTCTCTTTCTTTCCTAGGGTCTATTTCTTAACTCTTTTTCTTTTGTTTTTAATTTTGCTCTTATAGGGTCTTCGTCCTTTTTTGTTGTCACATTTCCTACACTTTCACTTTTTCCTTCACTTTCTTCTTTCTTTCAATCTATTCCTTTTCTAGTGTAAAAAATAAATGGAGTACATTAATTGTAAGAAGATATAAATGACGAGTACTAATGTATGTGGTTGTAATGTAATGTACTTCTAATAAATAAAAATAAAAAAAAATAAAAAATTGAAAGACACAAAAAAGCTGGAGCAACTCAGCGGGTCTTGGAGAAAAGGAATAGGTGGCGTTTCTTGAACGTCGAGTCGCAGGTAGATAAGGTGGTCAAAGAGGCTTTTGGCACTTTGGCCTTCATCAGTCAGAGTATTGAGTATAGACGTTGGGAGGTCATGTTGCAGTTGTATAAGACGTTGGTGAGACCACATTTAGAATATTGTGTTCAGTTCTGGGCACCATGTTATAGGAAAGATATTGTCAAGCTTGAAAGGGTTCAGGAAAGATTTACGAGGATGTTGCCAGCACTAGAGAGTGTGAGCTATAGGGAGAGGTTGAGTAGGATGGGTCTCTATTCCATGAAGTGCAGGAGGATGAGGGGTGATCTTGTAGAGGTGTACAAAATCATGAGAGGAATAGATCGGGTAGATGAAACAGAGTCTTTTACCCAGAGTAGGTGAATCGAGGACCAGAGGACATGGGTTCAAGGTGAAGGGGAAAAGATTTAATAGGAATCCGAGGGGTAACTTTTTCACACAAAGGGTGGTGGGTGTATGGAACAAGCTGCCAGAGGAGGTAGTTGAGGCTGGGACTATCCCATCAGGTACATGGATAGGACAGGTTTGGAGGGATATGGACCAAGCACAGGCAGGTGGGATTAGTGTAGCTGGGACATTGTTGGCAGTGTGGGCGAGTTGGGCTGAAGGGCCTGTTTCCACACTGTATCACTCTATGACTCCACACTCTT
>CM075981.1:5377404-5543246 GCA_038087875.1 Malacoraja senta | reverse complement strand
GACGCCAAAGAGACATACAGGTTTGTAGGTTGTTAATTGGCTCTGGTAAAATTTATAAAATTGTCCCTGGTGTGAAGGATAGTGTTAGTGTATGGGGATCGTTGGTCAGTGCAGACTCGGTGGGCCGAAGGGCCTCTTTCAGCGCTCTCCCTCTGAAGTCTGAGGTCCGAATGGGCCCTTCGGCCCACAATGCTTGCTCCAAACACGATGCCAAGTCGAACCGATCTCATCTGCCAATACATGATCCATATCCCCCTATTCCTTGCACTTCCATGTGCCTGTCTAAAAAGCCTCTTGAACACCACTATCAGAGATGTGCTGGGGCAAGTTGTTAAACTCAGAGGGTGTGGGGACCTGGAACGCACTACCAGCGCTAGTGGTGGTCAGCTACGAAGGTGGCATTTAAGAGAAGGCAGACACAAAATGCTGGAGAAACTCAGCGGGTGAGGCAGCATCTATGGAGAGAAGGAATTGGCGACGTTTCGGGTCTCGACGTCGGCAATTCCTTCTCTCCATAGATGCTGCCTCACCCGCTGAGTTTCTCCAGCATTTTGTGTCTACCTTCGATTTTACCAGCATCTGCAGTTCTTACTTAATCTTAACATTTAAGAGACCTTGACGTGAGCACAGGGATTACGTGCAGGCAACTTACTAAGATCTTTGCATCATGTTCAGCACGGACATTGTGGGCTGAAGGGCCTGTTCCTGTGCTTTTCATACCTCTAGTTTCCCCTCACCCCTGACTCTCAGTCTGAAGATGGGTCTCGACCCGAAACGTTCCTTTTCTCCAGAGTTGCTGCCTGACAAGCTGAGTTACTCCAGCACTTTGAGTCTATTTCCTATGCTGCACCGTTTTATGTCGCAAGCAAGGAACTGCAGATGCTGGTTTACAAAAGAATAGACACAAAGTGCTGGAGTAACTCAGCTGGTCAGGCAGAGAACACGGATACGCGACGTTTTGGGTCGGGACCTTTCTTCAGGCTGTTCACTTCTGTGTGTTCAAGAGAGAGTTAGATAACGGAATCTAGGGATATGGGGAGAAAGCAGGAACGGGGAACTGATTTTGTATGTTCAGCCATGATCATATTGAATGGCGGCACTGGCTCGAAGGGCCGAATGGCCTCCTCCTGCACCTATTTTCTTTGTGTCTATGTGCATAAGTTCTATAGGTTTCTATTCAATTTCCCTCCTGGGACAAATAAAGTTCTATCGTATCGTATATCGTAGGAAGGAACTGCAGATGCTGGTTTAAACCAAAGGTAGACACAAAAAGCTGGGGTAACTCAGTGGGACAGGCAGCATCTCTGGAGAGAAGGAATGGGTGACGTTTCGGGTCGAGACCCTTCTTCAGACTGTTTTGTCCTGTGTTCTCTACGTGATAGCCACGTTTGCTTCTTTCACTGCCGCCTCCCCGAGTCACAGCATGCAGCATTTTGAGACGCTCGACAATTGTGGCTGCGGGAACACAAACCCTCGTCTATCCTCCCCTGTGAAGGGAAGCTTTCTCTCCGGAGACCTGGAACCACCCGAATTAGCGAGGCTAAAGAGAATCCGGGTTTGTGGTGAATCTGAGCGGCTTGGCTTGGAGGAACAGAGGAAAGTATTTCAACGGTGGCGTTGTGCCAAGCATGTGATATCCCAATTATTCTGGGTCGCAACCAGGGTCAAATGAATGCGTGCGTTGAATGTTTCGGAAGAATCCAAGCATTCAATATTCAGCTCTGGACCGAATCTCAGGGGAGCGGTCTTTAAATGCACCGCAGCCCGCTCCGGGCTGATGAAAGGGGAGCTCCACAAGACAGAGATTAAACCAACATCAATGCAGAGGCATTTAAAACCAAGTGTGAGCCATTCAGCTCGAGTGATTGGAATTAAAAAAAACCTCCAATGCTTAACTAACAGTTGGCTCTGAAGGAAAAAAGACGTCAGAAGCTCACATGTGCCGGTGAAAGGGGAATAATAGGCTTCATGTATGGTCCATAAGGGAACAAATGTTTAGCTTGCACAGATTATTTGCTGCTGCTATCAAATAATATGTTAGTGGCCCGTGAACAGAAAGGAACTGCCCCCCCCCCCCTCCCTCAACCTCATGTAAAATTCACTGAGGTGAAATGGTCAAATATTGTAAATAATCATATTTCATTTGTATTCCTCGGTGTAATCCTCCATCCTTTCTATCACAGGCAGCCTTCACAGTCATAGATCATAAGATCATAAGTGATAGGAGTAGAATTAGGCCATTCGGCCCATCAAGTCTACTCCACCATTCAATCATGGCTGATCTATCTCTCCCTCCTAACCCCATTTTCCTGCCTTCTCCCCACAACCCCTGACACCCGTACTAATCGAGAATCTATCTATCGCTTGTAAATTGTCCTGAGTGTACCAGTGATGTGGAACTGACCTTGGCTGAGCTTAGCAATTCCACGCAGTCACACCTTCGTCAATCATGCCTAGCGTTGACAAATTCCCCAAAGGCAATTCGTTGACCGACTCGGCCGTGGCTGGGTGAATGATGAGTTGGCCCCAGGTGCTGGACTGCACACAAGAGCCCAGCCGGCGGGCCTGCTGCAGAGTTTTAGCCCGGGCCGCGCGACGTCGCGCGCAAAGTCCGGCACCCCGTCCAACTCATGAACCGATGATCAACCATGAGAAGGAGGGGTGGTGGGGTGTCGCCGGTAAACGAAGGTCCGAAGGTCGGACAGCTGGCCGGGCTGCCGACCGACGGGGCCACGGGCGAGGCGCTGCTGCTGCTGCACTCCACGGGCTGCACTACGTCGGGACGGGTGAGGCGGGGCCGGACGCGGCGCTCCGACCCGAATGTCCCCTCGGCCCGAGTAGTAGCAGACAAGGGCGGTCCCGTACGGGACAAACCAATTTAGCCCAATATACGGGATGTCCCGGCTAATACGGGACAGTTGACAACCCTAATCATGCCTCTGCGAATTTGCCTTTTGATCAGCCGGGCACTGCAGCTTTCAAAGGCAGCTTTGAGGCTCCATTCACCTGGAGAGGCCCTTGCAAGCAAACTCAGGACCGCTCCTCTCCAGAGGAGCTCAGCAGGAAACACCACCTGCTCGGTCCATAGCACCCGCCCCTTACCCTCTCTCCACGCACTAGTCAAACATCCCTCCAATCTACCCAACAAGTGAACTGCAGACGCTCGTTTACAAAATGGACACAGAATGCTGGAGTATATGGGAGGATCAGACAGCCTCTCTGGAAAACATGCATTTAGTTTAGTTTAATTTAGTTTAGAGATACAGCGCGGAAACAGGCCCTTCTGCCCACTGGGTCCACGCCGACCAGCGATCCCCGCATATTAACACTAACACTATCCCACACACACTAGGGACAATTTTTACATTTACCAGCAAGCCAATTTACCTACAAAACCTGCACGTCTTTGGAGGGTGGGGAGGAAACCGAAGATCTCGTACAAAACCCACGCGGTCACGGGGAGAACGCACAAAATGCGTGCACACAGCACCTGTAGTCGGGATGGAACCCGGGTCTCTGGCGCTGGGAGCGCTGTAAGGCAGCAACTCTGCCGCTGCGCCACCGTGCCACATTATTATCTTTATGCTGTATCTGTGCAGGATGTGACTGTAACATCCCAACTTCTATACTCAATACCCTGACTGCTGAAGGCCAATGTATCAAAAGCCTTTCTTCACCACCCGTGATGCCATCGATATTTTCAATTACATTTCATTGGTCTCAATTAAATCCACATTATTCAGGAAATATCCACATTCAGGAAATGGTGTTACTGTTACTTTTGGGACTGAAGGCAGATAAATCCCCAGGGCCTGATGGTTTGCATCCCAGAGGACTCAAGGAGGTGTCCTTAGAAATTGTGGATGCATTGGTGATCATCTTATCAATGTTCTCTCGACTCTGGAACAGTTCCTGTGGACTGGAGGTCATAACCTCAAAGCTTAAAGGACGTTCTTTTGGGAAGGACATGAGGAGAAATTGATTTCGTCAGAGGGTGGTGAATCTGTGGAATTCTTTGCCACAGAAGGCTGTAGAGGCCAAGTCAGTGGATATTTTTAAGGCAGATGGATAGATTTGTGATTAGTACGGGTGTCAGAGGTTATGGGCAGTAGGCAGGAGAATGGGGTTCGGAGGGAGAGATCGATCAGCCATGATTGAATGGTGGAGTAGACTTGATGGGGTGAATGGCCTAATTTTACTCCTATCTCTTCTGACCTTATGACCTTCTATTCAAATGCTCAGCCCAAAGCATTGGCCTTTTAACTCTCCACTGATGTAGACTGTTCTGCGAGTAATACTGTTTCTTATCCAGCTGAGATTTCTAGTAAGACCTACCAATCCCTTCCCTGTTTCCTATGCACATTTAGAAAATAGAAAAGTACATTACAGGAACTGGCCCTTCTACCCCTTATTCTTAAACTGCGACCTCTGGCTCTGGACTCCCTCGACATTGGGAACATTTTTCCTGCATCTAGCCTGTCCAATCCCTTAAGAATTTTATATGTTTCTATAAGATAACCTCTCATCCTTCTAAATTCCAGTGAATATAAGCCCAGTTGATCCATTCTTTCATCATATGTCGGTCCCGCCATCCCGGGAATTACTCAATACTCTTGGTGAGTTACTCCTGGCAGGGGATGGGGATGGTGATTCCGACATACATATAATCTGACTTGACCATCTCTAAACTAAATTAAACTAAACATGTACATGTGGGTCAAAGACGGAGAATTTCATAGCACAGCTTTTTAGTTTAGTTTTCAGATACAGCACGGAAACAGGCCCTTTGGGCTCCCAGGTCCGCGCCGACCAGTGATCCCCGCACTCTCACACTATCCCACACACGACGAGGGACATTTTTTACATTCATACCAAGCTAATTAACCTGTACATCTTTGGAGTGTGGGAGGAAACCGAAGATCTCGGAGAAAACCCACGCAGGTCACGGGGAGAACGTACGAACTCCGTACAGACAGCACCCGTGGTCGGGATCGATCCCGGGTCTCCGGCGCTCCGAGCGCTGTAAGGCGGCAACTCTACCGCTGCGCCACCGTGCCGCCCAGTCTGTGGCAATGAATTGCAACTTGACAAGGATTGATAGAGATGAACGAATGAATAGGTTTATTGGCCAAGTATTCACATACAAGGAATTTGCCTCGGTGCTCTGCCCGCAAGTGACAACATGACATACAGTGACAGTTAGGAACAGCGGTGGAGTGAGCAAGAAAGGCTTATTTTCCTCAGCACGCAGTTCTATTTTACTTTGCAGCAAAGTAAATAATCAGGGGACAAAGAAAATAAGATGGAAATAGATTCCAAAAAGCATTTTGATTGATACGAGAGGAAAGGAAGTGTGGTAGGAATGTGGTAGAAATAGCAGATGAGATGGACTGACTAAGGTATTATTTCAAAAAAAGACTTCCTTCTTTGCTCTGATTCAATGTACTGAAGATAAATTGTCTCCCAAATGCAACCTACCCACTAGTTTTATTTAAAAAAAACTGGTTTAACTTAATTCATGGCAATCTTTATGAAATATTTATTTTTTGTAATTAAGTACAGCACCGTTCTTTTCACCATTATTATTCAATAGCAGCATTGTGGCCCAAACGTTAGACATTCCTAACACGCACACATGCACATATAAGATTAAAGAATTAATAATGATCTCAAACTTAGTATTCTCATTCTACACTCACCAAGTCAAATCCCAGGCACAGGGTTTCAGTCAGTGAAAGTATTATATTTCCAATTTCTTTACGATCCCTAAATTATCATAATTTTGTGAAAGGACGCAGAGTAAGCAGAATTAGTATGTTCAGAAGTGATAGGAGCGGAATTAGGCCATTCGGTCCACCAATCATAGCTGATCTATCTCTCCCTCCTAACCCCGTTCTCCTGCCTTCTCCCCATAACCCCCAACACCCGTCCTAATCACGAATGAAGGTACTGTGAAAAGCTTTTGTGGCATGCACAAAAGACTGTGAAGGGCAACGAGAGAATCTGCCTGCTATACGTTTATCAAAATTGGGTATGGTCAGCGTCCTCACTCCCAATACCAGCTGCCCTCACCAGGGCTGCGGTGCAGATGAGATGATTATTTTTTTTTTTTTTTTTTTTTTTTTTTTTTTTTTTTTTTTATTTTTTTTATTTTTTTATTTTTAGAAGTACGGTAGATTACAGTAATGTACAACACGTATATATTAATACATTTTTTGTACCGCTTCATTTTTTAAACTTTAAGAAAGAAAAAGAAAGAAGTAAGAAAAGTGAAGAAAGTGCGCAAAGGTTGTGAAGTGCAAAAGAGTGTTGGGAAAAGAAAGCCCCTTAGAGAAGAGGTTAGAGAAGGAAGTAAAGTTAGAAAATAGACCCTAGAAAAAAAAAGAGAAAGAAAGAAGGAACAATCGCTCTATTATAACTCTTATACTATACTTCATAGAGAAGGAACTACCAACCAAGTCTGTTTTTATTTTACCTCCCATTACCAGGTCCAGATACCTTTTATTTATTTATTTGTTTTTCTAAATTACTATTGCACCTCATGCTTGTAATAGGTCCAAAAACGTAGACCACGTCTTTTGAAATTGATCTACTTTACCTACTAGGAGGAATCTCATCTCTTCCAGATGTAATGTTTCCAACATATTTGATGTCCACATTTTTATTGTTGGTGTGGGCGCATTTTTCCAGAATTTAAGTATAAGCTTTTTTCCCATTATTAGCCCATAATTGAGTAAATTCTTCTGATACACGTTTAATTCAGGAATACCTTCCGATATTCCAAAATAATCCATTCTGGTTTTGGTACCAGTTTTATTTTGATTAATTTGAAAAAATATCAAATATTTCAAACCAGAATTTTTGGATTTTTGTACAAAAAACAAAAGAATGTGCTATGGTAGCTTCTTGACATATACATTTATCACAGATTGATGAGACGTTAGGAAAGATTTTATTTAGTTTGGTTTTGAATAATATAATCTATGTAATGTTTTAAATTGGATAAGCGTATGTCGTACGTTGATCGAGCATTTATGCACCTGTAATAAATGATTATCCAACTTTCTTTTGAAATTTTTATACCTAGATCTTGTTCCCAATCTCTTCTAATTCCATCTGTTGTGGGTATTTCTATATTTAAGATGATATTATATAAGTATGATATTAAATTAACTGATTCCGCCTTTGTCTTCATTGCTTCATCTAGTAAGTCGGAAGGCATATTATAATAATCTTTTGTGTGTGTTTTCAAATAGTCACAGATTTGTATATATTTAAAATATTGATTATTTTTCAAATTATATTTCAGTTGTAGTTGTTGGAATGATAGTAATTTTTCTAATTCATACAGATCTTCGAGCGTTTTTAATTCCCATTCTTTCCCATTGTATAAATGCTTTATCTATGATTGAAGGTTTAAACGATGGGTTATTGACTATTGGTATTAAGAGAGATAGGTTTCTTAATTTTAGATTCTGTTTTATTTGCTTCCATGTTCTAATAGTGCTATATATAATTGGATTTTTATTATAATTTTTATTATTCAAATTTATTGGAGAGAGAATAATCGCTCCTATATTATTCGGGGAGCAATCCCCTTTTTCCATTATAATCCAGTCCACCTGCTGGGCAGAATTGTCCAGCAGGTGAATCATATTTTTAATATTTACTGCCCAGTTATAATACATAAAGTTAGGGAGCGCTAGACCCCCCAACTCTTTTCGTTTGTTAAGGTGTGTTCTTTGTATTCTGTGGGATTTGTAATCCCATATAAAATTTGTAATGTCTGAGTCCAGTTTTTTGAAAAACTTTTTGGGAGATATATAGGTATTGATTGAAATAGGTAAAGGATTTGTGGTAAGAAAATCATTTTTATAGCATTTATCCTACCTATTAAGGACATCGGAAGTGTTTTCCAAAATTTAATCAGATTATTTAATTTCGTAAGTAGGGGATTATAATTAGCTTTAAACATATCATGGTAATTTCTAGTAATCTCAATTCCTAAATATTTGAATTTTTCCATAGCTATTTTAAAAGGGAATTTCCTGAGATGTGTTGAGTCTTTTGGTTTAATCGACATAATTTCACTTTTGTTCCAATTTATTCTATATCCTGAAAAGGATCCAAAGTCCTCAATTAAGTTTAATATATTTGGTATACTAATTTGTGGTTTTGTGATGTACAGTAGTACATCATCAGCATATAGGGATAGTTTGTTGTTTGAATATTTTGTGTTATAACCGTGAATATTCGAGTGTGTTCTTATTTTTTCAGCAAGGGGTTCAATTACCAAAGCAAATAACAGCGGTGATAGTGAACATCCTTGTCTGTTGCCCCTAGATAATTCGAATTTTGAAGATAATATATTATTAGTTAGTATTCTAGCCGTAGGTTTGTTATATAGTAGTTTTATCCATGCAATAAAGTTTTCTCCCAATTGGAATTTTTGCAATACTTTGATCATATAGTCCCATTCTACTTGATCAAACGCTTTTTCTGCGTCCAGTGAGATGATAGCTAACTCTTCGTCATAAGATTTATATGAATGCATTATGTTAAGCAAACGTCTCAAATTATTAAATGAGTGTCTCTTAGGTATAAATCCTGTTTGATCCTCATGTATTAGTCTACTAACATACTTGCTTAATCTATTGGCTAATGTTTTTGCTATTATTTTCTGATCCGTATTTAACAAAGCAATAGCTCTATATGATCCTGGTTCTTCTATATTTTTATCTTTTTTAAGTATTAATATGATCGTTGATTCCGCTAGTGTTTCAGGTAGGTTTTGCTCTTTATAAGCATATGTATACAATTTTTGTAATCGTGGAGTAACTATATCATAAAAAGATTTATAAAATTCATTACTGAATCCGTCTGGTCCTGGTGTTTTTCCATTTTTTAGTGTTTTTATTGTGTCTTCTATCTCCTTAGAAGTAATTTGTGCTCCCAGTTCCTCTTGTTCCCTGCGTTCTAATTGTGGTAGATTACAATTATCTAAAAATTCTGAGATTTTATTATTGTCTATTGACGTTTTAGATGTGTATAGATTCTGGTAAAATTGAGCAAATCTTTTATTAATATCCTTGGGTAGTGTTAATACTTCCCCTCTATCTGATTTAATCTTTAATATTGCATTCTCTTTTTCCCGTTTTTAAGTTGTCGTGCTAGAAGTTTGTGGGGTTTGTCCCCGAATTCGAAGTGTTCTTGTTTTGTGATTTGAAATAATGTTATAACTTTCTCTGACAGTAATTTATTTAACTGAAATTTCAGTAGTAGTATTTTATTATGTTTATCCATAGTTGGGTCTTTAGCATTATCTATATCTAACTGTTTTATTTGATCTTCTAAGTGTCTTTGTTCATTCTTATTCTTTTTATTTTGATAGGCTTGAAATGAAATAATGACTCCTCTTATAAATGCTTGAAGGATTCCCATAATAGCGTGGGGGATATCTCTGGTGTATCATTTAACTCAAAAAATAGATCCATCTGTTTTTTTAGATAGATACTCCCTTGAGGGTCTTTTAAAATTTGTGAGTTAAACCTCCAGAACGGTTTATTCATAGACATTCCTTCTAGTTTTAGAACAAAAGTTAACGGAGAATGATCTGAGATCGCATTAATATGATATTTAGGATTCAGAGATTGCGAAATTAATTTTGTATCCACTAGAAAATAGTCTATCCGTGAATATGTTTTATGCACCATTGAATAAAACGAGTAATCCCTTCCCGTCGGGTTTGCAATCCTCCATACATCTGTTATATTTGTGTTTTCCATATATGTGTGTAAGAGTTCACTGGTTTTAGATTTCGTCTGACCTTTTTGTTTTTGCATCGATTTATCTAAATAAGGATCTAAAACACAATTAAAATCTCCTCCGATTATAACATTTTGATAATTAGATTCTGCAATTATATTCAGAATTTTATTAAAAAATTGAGGGTTATCAAAGTTGGGCGCATATATATTTACCAGCGTAATTGGCATGTTATTGATCTCCCCTGCTACTATAAGATATCTCCCTTCCTTATCTAAAATAGTGTTCTTTGATTTAAATGGAATTCCTTTACGAATAATAATTGCAGTACCTCTAGATTTGGAGGTAAATGAAGAGTGAAATGTTTGGCCTATCCAGTTCGCCCTCAGTCTTGTCTGATCTTGCTGTTTAAGATGTGTTTCCTGTAGAAACGCTATGTCCGTGTTGTATGATTTCAACTGAGCTAGTATCTTGCCCCTTTTAATAGGTTCATTAATCCCCCTTATATTCCAACTACATAATGTGATTCCTCCTATTTTCTTTTGATTGTCGTCATGCATTTTTACCAATTTTAATGACCTTAATTATTGTGGTGCGTTCATACCTCCGGACTCTGGTTATTTTGGGAGTATTTCTATTATAGACTTCCTTGGTAGTTCTCCTGCGCGATTGTCCTTGAAGAAAAAACACACAGATGTGACATATTGTGATTAAAAAAAATATATATAAATCAAATAAATTTACGGTTGCGACATGCTCTGCTAGCAGTCGCAAACTTTTTAGCTCCGCTGAAAAAATCGCGATTTTTCGCGTTAAAATCGGGTCTGGAGGTCGGGACCGTTTTTAAAAACTTACCGGAGCTTCATGTCGCGGTGCTGATGACGTCATCAGTAAGCGCCGCGATTTTAACGGAGGGAAAGTCATTTTAAATGAAAAGTACATCTCCAGGTCAGAGCCCACAGAGGAAAATCTCAAAACATCTGCTGAAGACTCTGGAACAGCAAGAAACTTCAGAACTGACCTCTGGAGAGGTTTCTGGAATGGCTACTCGATCTGCAAAAGAGAAAACCGAAATGGAGGACTTAAGAAACTCGGTAAGAGATATCAAAAATGATATGGAAGCTGGGAACAGTAAATTGATAGCCGGTAATGATAAAATACTTGAGGGTATTGAGGCTCTCCAAAAAAGAATTGAAGGTGTGGAAAAAGGACTATCGATAAAAATTGAAAAGGTGGCAGAAGAGACCACAAAGATGTTTGAGGCTGTGCACGAAACTGTGGCTGCAAATGCATCTGCAGTGAATGATTTGGAAGCTGTTGTGGAAGTGATGGCTGGAGAGATGCAGACTATGAAGTCAGAAATAGATAGTCTCAAGAACCAAGTCACAAAGGTTTCGAATAAATGTGTTGACCTAGAAGCTCGCTCAAGACGCCAAAATATAAGAATACGGGGTGTAAAAGAGGGAGCCGAGGGGGACAATGTTTGTGAGTTCGCTGCCAACCTAATTAAACACGTACTGAAGCTACCAGAAGCACCTGTAATTGAAGTAGCACATCGACTCCCCAGATTTAAATCAAGATCTCAAGGAGAACGTGCCTACCCACGACAGATCATAATTAAACTTCGGGATATCTCAACAATGGAAGCGCTGATGAAAAAAATCAACCACGGAGAGAAGATGATGTACAGAGGTGATACTATTAAACTCCTACGGGACTACCCTTATGAGATTGAGCAAAAGAGAAGAAAGTTCTCACAGACCAGAGAAGTTCTTTATGGTGTTAAGGGAGTTTTATGTGGAGTGTTTTATCCGGCTAGAATGCGTATCACCTTTGAGGGAGTGTCAAAAACATTCACTAATTCGGATGAATCTCTCAAATACGCTCAAGAAATCGCGACTAAGGCTGCATCAACTGGAGACTGAAAACCAAGACGACATGAACAAACGAACTTGCTTATTCTTCCAACAAGAATATCACAAGGAAAGTGAATTAACTGAACACTGATTTTTTATTTTTTATTTGACTTCAAGCAACAGATTCTTAGTGAGACGTGGCTAGACATTATTATCTTCGCTGGAACATTGTGCTATGTAATTCAAGGACACTACGTGCTCAAACGAGGAAAACCTGATAACGGGACGAACTGCTGGGCTGAGAGTGAAAAACATCACATGGCTTATATTGTTTATAAAAAACTGAAAAAACTGAGAACTAATAATAATTAACAATTAACAATACTAATATAGAAATAGCAATTGAAATAGATAAAAAATGTGCAGTCTGCTCTGTTTAGCAGATAACAGCAAGTGCTATGCAGCTCGAGAGTGGAGGGAGGGGGAGACCGGGTACCTGGCATAACTCCAGGAGCCAGACTCCCGTTAACCCTTCCAGCGAACAGCTCATTTTTAACAATATTAAAATCAATTTAAAATAGTTAAGAGATAATATACACTCGAGGTTGATATGAAAAATATATACGGCTTATATAGTTTTACAAAATGCTGAGAATTAATCATAATTAATAATTAACAATACTAATATAGAAATAATATTTGAAACTGATAAAACTGTGGTGCCTGCGTCATAACGCAGACAGCAGTTATCACCTATGTTCGCAGCTCGTGGAGAGGAGAGGAGATCAGGCACCTGGCACAATTCCAGGAACCTGACTCCGGTTAATCCACTCAGTAAACCGCTCACTTTAACAATACTAAATTCATTTTAAAATAGTTAAGAGATAAAGAGTGAGTAGGATATGGAATCGAATACATTTTGACATATATATAAATTGTAACTGGGTGAAATAGAACTGATTGGAAACGGTAATGACCCCATAGATTTTGGGTAATAAATACAGCGGGGCTAACTTTATACCAACTACGCCGGAAGCGTTATGGATGTCGTACCCCACAGACGAGTGGGCCACTCACTACGGTGTTGAAATTTTAGATGAGATGATTATCACCTCTCTGTAGACTCTGCACTTGGTGATGAGGTCTGACAATGGGTGCAAGATCCCCTGTCGGTGTTCACCCTGCGCTGCCGTGCAACAGAGGACTCTCTGATCTACGGGTTGTTCCCAGGGACACACATGAAGGCAAAGCATCAATCGCTGCTGAAAGATCATTAACTAGGTTAAATATACATTCTGGTCTGCCCAATACTGGTTGGTCTTGCAGTGGCTCCACCTATCCTTGATCAACGTTGCTGGCTATGAGGGCCTGAAACATCGGGCCGCCGTTGCGGTGATTGCGGAGGGCTCAAAGAGGCCCCGACCACGGGTGACACAGTGACCCCATCCACACGGTGTAAAGGGAATAACGTGAATAGCGTTTAGTGCAATGTAAATTCCAATCGAAGATAGTCCGTGGGTCTCCAATCAGGTAGATAGTAGTTCAGGACCGCTCTCTAGTTGTGGTAGGATGGTTCAATTGCCCAATAACAGCTGGGATGAAAAACTGCATTTGCAGTCGTTAGACTTTGGAGACACAGCATGGAGACAGGCCCTTGGGCCCACCGAGTCTGTGCCGGCCAGCGACCACTCCTTACACACCACTGTCCTACTCATTAAGGACAATTTTCAATTTTCTTTACCGAAGCCAATCAACCTACAAACCTGGAGTGTGGGAGGAGGCCGGAGCGCCTGGAGAAAACCCACGTGGCACTCCGTACAGGCAGCACCTGCGGTCGGGATCGAACCCGGGTCTCTGGCGCTCGGAGGCAGCAACTCTGCCGCTGTGCCACCAGTCACTCTACAGGTGTAGAAACATAGAAACATAGAAAATAGGTGCAGGAGTAGGCCATTCGGCCCTTCGAGCCTGCACCGCCATTCAATATGATCATGGCTGAAGGTGTAATAGCTCGCAAGCTACTTATAAGGTAATAAATAAGTATAAGGTAATAAATAAAGTATAAGGTAATAAATAATAAATAGAGCTAGATAGGGCTCTTAAAGATAGTGGAGTCAGGGGATATGGGGGAGAAGGCAGGAACGGGGTACTGATTGGGGATGATCAGCCATGATCACATTGAATGGCGGTGCTGGCTCGAAGGGCCGAATGGCCTACTCCTGCACCTATTGTCTATTGTCTATTGTCTATGAACAAGAGGAAGATGTCTGAACTTTATTGCCTTCCCTCACTGTGGGAAACGTTGATTCCACTGTTCATGTTAAATTCTATAGCGTTGTGCTCATTTTATTTTATTTGTGAGCTGCATGGTAACTCAATTTTCACTGCACCAATATGTGTATGTGACAATAGATGTAACTTGAACTTGAACTTGATTTGTCCCTTTGCACACCTTCCGTTCATTTGTTCCATATACCTTGTCATATCTCTCGTTTCCCTCTCCCCTGACTCTCAGTCGGAAGAAGGGTCCCGACACGAAACGTCACCTATTCCCTTTCTCCGCAGATGCTGCCTGACCCGCTGAGTCTTACGAATTAATGCATTTTGCATCCAGTTCCAATATTAAAAGGGGAACCGGAGATGCAAGGAACCGCAGATGCTAGCATCTTGAAGAAAAAGAAAAGTGCTGAGTAGGATGGAGGGAGCGCTCTGGATAAGAGAGGTGGGGGTGGGGCAAAGCCTGGCCTGTTTCCCTGCTCTATAGAGACCTATGGCTGTAAAGTGCTGAATGGGACGTGACAGGTGCTAGAGAAATGCAGGTCTTTCTGTGTTTTTCCTCGGTCAGATATTGGTCCCCAGATTATCAGGGAGAGTGGATGTGGAGAGGATGTTTCCACCAGTGGGGGAGTCTAGGACCAGAGGCCATAGACTCAGAATAAAAGAACGTACCTTTAGATAGGAGATGAGGAGGAATCTCTTTAGTCAGAGGGTGGTGAATCTGTGGAATTCATTGCCACAGAAGGCTGTGGAGGCCAAGTCAATAAATATTTTTAAGGCGGAGATTAACAGATTCTTGATTAGTGCGGGTGTCAGAGGTTAGGGGGAGAAGGCAGGAGAATGGGGTTGAGAGGGAGATTTAGATCAGCCACGATTGAATGGCGGAGTAGACCCGATGGCCCGAATGGACATTCAGCTCCAAGAACGGATGAACTTACGAAAAAAGGATGGGTGACGCTTCGGGTCGGAACCTTTCTACAGAGTGATGAGAGGAATTTGGGCATGGGATGTATCATGGGTTCACTCTGTGTTATTGATGAGGAAAATACAATTAGATTGGGAAATAGAAACGCTTACAATAGCAATAAAGGGATGTGGATGGTATTCTTGACATGAGAGGAGACAGTGAGGCCAATAATGTCAAAAGATGAACAAGGCCCAAGACTGGAATCATTAAATAAGAAGTCTGTTCAGAGATATTGTGGAAGATTGCTTATGAAAGATTTAATAATAACTGTTTATGAATGTTAGAAAATGACCTCTGTATTCTGGCATTCTGCAGTACCTGTTTGGTTTATTAGTTTGCTTTCATAGCACAGTCTGGATTTTTAATTGCTTTTGTCTTTTGGTTATTTATCTAATCCTAAACACTTTGGATTTTGCATAATATGTGTCGTTACTGCATGTGTTAGTAAATGAAAACAGGAAGATATTCTCTTTCATAAATATATACCTCAATCAATTCAATTTTGTTTATTGTCACCTGTACCGAGGTACAGTGAAAAGCTTTTTTTGTTGCGAGCTTTCCAGTCAGCAGAAAGACAATACATGATTACAATCAATCCGTTTACAGTGTACAGATACATGATAAGGGGATAACGTTCGTGGGCCGCGGAACCGGGGGGCTGGGGGGGCTGGGGGGGCTGGGGGGGCTGCAGCCCCTCCACTTTTTTGGCGAGACATGCTTCATAACCCGAAACTATCCGGCCCGCAGGCGTGTTTTTCTCTTCTTCTGAGGACCTCCGACATCCAGAATCTCAGAACAAGCGCACAGTGAGCACGGCAAAACCACGACCAGCGCTGGCAAGGCCAGCAGCACAATCAAGGGCGAGTCGCACCCTGGTCACTTTTCCACTGGTTGGCAGGCAACAAAAAAGCTTTTCGCGGTACATGTGGCAATAACCTAACCTAAACTAAACTAAGAGAAAGTGCGGTGTACAGGGGGATATGGATCACAGGCAGGCAGACCTTAGCACCATCTTTGGGACTGTCAATGTGGGCCGATGCTGGTTTAAACCGAAGGTAGACACAAAAAGCTGGAGTAACTCAGCCAGGAACGAAGCGCTGTGATTAGCCGCCGAGCGGAAGGAAGGAAGGAAGGGAGGGAGGGAGGGCCCGGTGGGCCTTGTGAGTGAGCGAGAGTCGGCCCCAAGAGAGAGAGAGACGGTTCAGAGAGAGAGAGAGAGAGAGAAGGGGGAGGGGGGGATGGGGGATATATCCCCCCCACCTTTTGAGTTGGGGGATGGCATGTATTATCCCCCAGTTTTTTGGAGGTTGAGCAACAAGAACAAATAATAATTGTGCCACCCTCCCCCCACTCGGTTGCTCCGCTCCTTCACCGGGTACCCCCGAGGCCGGTGGTCAGTGATCGCTCAGACCCCCCCACTTTCAAAAACGTTCAGCGGCCCCTGACGTTTAGTGCAAGGTAAAGCCAGCAGAGTCCGATCAAGGCTAGTCCGAGGGTCAGCAATGAGGTAGATAGTAGTTCAGCACTGCTCTCTGGTTGTGGTAGGACGGTTCAGTGGCCTGATAACAGCTGGGAAGAAACTGTCTCTGAATCTGGAGGTGTGTGCGTTTTCACACTTCTGTACCTTTTGCCTGATGGGAGAGGGGAGAAGAGGGAGTGACCGGGGGGGGGGGGGGTGGGGGGTGCGACTCGTCCTTGATCATGCTGCTGGCCTTGCTGAGGCAGTGCGAGGTGTGAGTGGAATCAATGGAATGGAGGTGGGGCAGCAAATAGTTAACCGCTGAGTGACGGTAGGTAGGACAGAGACACACAGTGTCTCCCTAATAACCTCATTCTTTACCTTGGCTGTAACCCTGAACCAGTGTTAAAAAAAAAGCAAATGTGCTGTCAGGACGTCTGCAATTAACCTTTGTTGCTGCACAAACACTTCAGCCTGTAGTCCTGGCGTCTGTCCAAGCTGGTATAATTAGCTTGAACATTACCCCATAAAGTTTCCAATTTAATTGTGACACATATATGACATTCTCCCTAATAGGACCGACAGCGCTACAGAGAGAGGCAGAGGCAGATTGCGTGCATTTGTCACTTTGCATTATATAAACACACTCCAGCTCTGTACAGCCTGCAGGACACCCCGCTGACAACACATCTGGCCCAAATGCTCAGCCGCTCTCTATTAACGTCGAGCCCCTCTCCGTGGTGAAACACTGCGGCTGATTTCGGCTCGGGTGGTGGATGAGGCTCCCGTTCAAAACGAAGAACGCAGGCCAACGCCTCCTCTTCCTTGGAAGGCTCAGGAGGCTCGGCGTGCCGCCTGCAACTCTCACCGACTTCTACAGACGCGCCGTAGAAAGCGTTGTATCGGGATGCATCACAGCTTGGTTCGGGACCAGCTCCATCCAAGACCGCTAGAAGGTGCAGAGAATTGTGAACGCAGCCCAGACCACCGCACAAACTGACCTCCCTTCCGTTGACTCCATTTATACTCCACGCTGCCTCGGCAAGGCCAGCAGCACCATCAAGGACGAGTCGCACCCTGGCCACCTTTCCACTGGATGGCACGCAACAAAAAGGCAACGTGGCAATAACCTAACCTAAACTAAACTGCCAGGAGGAATATGAATCACAGGCAGGCAGACGAGGTTCATTTATCTTAGCACCATCTTTGGGACTGTCAATGTGGGCCGATGCTGGTTTAGACCAAAGGTAGACACAAAAAGCTGGAGTAACTCAGCGGGTCAGACGGCATCTCTGGAGAAAAGGAATAGGTGACGTTTGGGGTATGAAGAAGGGTCTCGACCCGAAACATCACCTGTTTCTTTTCTCCAGAGATGCTGTTTGACCCACTGAGTTACTCCAGCTTGTTGTGTCTACGTTGGCGGAAGAGCCTGTTCCTGTGCTGCACTGTTCTATATTCTAGACGATTGTTTCAACAGTAATAAGATGGCAGACGAGTGTTCGACAGCAACGGGCCAGTACTCGCTGGAGTTCAGAAGAATGAAGGGGGGGGAACGTACAGATTAGTGAAAGGCCTGGATAGAGTGGATGTGGAGAGGATGTTTCCACTAGTGGGAGAATCTAGGACTAGAGACCATAGCCTCAGAATGAAAGGGCATTGTTTTAGGATGGAAGGTAGACAAAAATGCTGGAGAAACTCAGCAGGTGAGGCAGCATCTATGGAGCGAAGGAATAGGTGACGTTTCGGGCCTCGGCTTTTCCAGCATCTGCAGTTGTTTCTGAAACATTTCTTTTAGGATGGAGATGAGGAGAAAATGTATTCAGTCAGAGGGTGGGGAATCTGTGGAATTCTTTGCCACAGAAGGAAGGCTGTGGAGGCAAGGTCAGTGGATATATTTAAGGCAGAGATAGATAGATTCTTGATTAGTACGGGTGTCAGAAGTTATGGGGCGAAGGCAAGAGAATGGGGTTAGGAGGGAGAGATAGATCGGCCAATATTGAATGGCGGAGTCGACTTGATGGCCCGAATGGCCTAATCCTACTCCTATCACTTATGATCTGTGACTGTGAAGGCTGCCTGTGATAAAAAAGTGATGGAGTCCAGCATCTGACTCACACTGAGGAATACAAATGAAATATAATTATTTGCAATATTTGACCATTTCACCTCAGTGAATTTTACATGAGGTTGAGGGGGGCTATTTCCTTTCTGATCACGGGCACTCTTATTATTTGATAGCGGCAGCAAATAGACTGTGCAAACTAGAAATTTGTTCTCCACTTCAATCAGCTATATAAAATGCTTATCTTTATTTTAAAATGACAGGCATAGAAAAACTCATAAAAATATTGTTCTTGCAAGATTTCGATTAAAACTGCTTCTGCTTCTCCGAGCACGTGCAGAGTCTCTTGCCCAGAGTAGGGGAATCCAGAGCCAGAAGGGAAAGGGTTAAGGTGAAGGGAGAGAGATATAATAGGAACCTGAGGGGTAGCTTTTTCACACAAAGGGGTGGTGGGTGTATGGAACGAGCTGCCGGAGGAGGTAGTTGAGGCAGGGACTATCCCATAGAAACATAGAAACATAGAAAATAGGTGCAGGAGTAGGCCATTCGGCCCTTCGAGCCTGCACCGCCATTCAATATGATCATGGCTGATCATCCAACTCAGTATCCTGTACCTGCTTTCTCTCCATACCCCCTGATCCCTTTAGCCACAAGGGCCACATCTAACTCCCTCTTAAATATAGCCAATGAACTGGCCTCAACTACCTTCTGTGGCAGAGAATTCCACAGATTCACCACTCTCTGTGTGAAAAATGTTTTCCTCATCTCGGTCCTAAAAGATGTCCCCCTTATCCTTAAACTGTGACCCCTTGTTCTGGACTTCCCCAACATCGGGAACAATCTTCCTGCATCTAGCCTGTCCAACCCCTTAAGAATTTTGTACGTTTCTATAAGATCCCCCCTCAATCTTCTAAATTCTAGCGAGTACAAACCGAGTCTATCCAGTCGTTCTTCATATGAAAGTCCTGACATCCCAGGAATCAGTCTGGTGAACCTTCTCTGTACTCCCTCTATGGCAAGAATGTCTTTCCTCAGACTAGGAGACCAAAACTGTACGCAATACTCCAGGTGTGGTCTCACCAAGACCCTGTACAACTGCAGTAGAACCTCCCTGCTCCTATACTCAAATCCTTTTGCTATGAATGCTAACATACCATTCGCCTTCTTCACTGCCTGCTGCACCTGCATGCCTACTTTTAATGACTGGTGTACCATGACACCCAGGTCTCGTTGCATCTCCCCTTTTCCTAATCGGCCACCATTCAGATAATAGTCTCCTTTCCTGTTTTTGCCACCAAAGCGGATAACCTCACATTTATCCACATTATACTGCATCTGACATGCATTTGCCCACTCACCCAGCCTATCCAAGTCACCTTGCAGCCTCCGAGCCTCCTCCTCACAGCTAACACAGCCCCCCAGCTTCGTGTCATCCGCAAACTTGGAGATGTTGCATTCAATTCCCTCGTCCAAATCATTAATATATATTGTAAATAGCTGGGTCCCAGCACTGAGCCTTGCGGTACCCCACTAGTCACTGCCTGCCATTGTGAAAAGGACCCGTTTACTCCTACTCTTTGCTTCCTGTCTGCCAGCCAGTTCTCTATCCACATCAATACTGAACCCCCAATACCATGTGCTTTAAGTTTGTATACTAATCTCTTATGTGGGACCTTGTCGAAAGCCTTCTGAAAGTCCAGATATAACACATCCACTGGTTCTCCCTTATCCACTCTACTAGTTACATCCTCGAAAAATTCTATAAGATTCGTCAGACATGATTTACCTTTCATAAATCCATGCTGACTTTGTCCAATGATTTCACCACTTTCCAAATGTGCTGCTATCCCATCTTTAATAACTGATTCTAACAGTTTCCCCACTAACATAGAAACATAGAAAGTAGGTGCGAGAGTAGACCACCAGGCCCATCGAGCCCGCACCGCCATTCGCTCATGGCTGAACACTAAACAGACACCCTTACCCACAAACAGTAGACACAAGACACAGAACACAAGACACTACCCTCCCCTTTATATCGCTATCACCCCTCTCCACCCCAAGAACCGCGTGATCTCCTGGGGGAGGCAAAAAACCAGATAAAAACCCAGGTCCAATTCGGGAAAAAAATCCGGGACATTCCTCTCCGACCCCAATCCAGGCGATCGACACTTGTCCAGGAGATCACTCAGGTCTTACTATACTAACCATACCTAGGTCCATATCCCTGCCCTCTCCCCGTAGCCCCTTATCCCCTTGGCAGCTAAAAAACCATCTATTTTAGACTTAAATATATTTAATGTTTCTGCTTCCACTGCTCCCTGGGGCAGTGAATTCCATAAATTAACCACCCTCTGGGTGAAGAAGTTCTTCCTCATCTCAGTTTTAAAAGAGCCCCCTCTTATTCTACAACTATGTCCCCTAGTTCTAGTTTCCCCGATCATTGGGAACATCCTCGGTGCATCCACCCGATCAAGGCCCCTCACGATCTTATATGTTTCAATGAGATCGCCTCTCATTCTTCTAAACTCCAAAGAGTAGAGTTCCAGCCTACTTAACCTTTCCTCATATGTCAATCCCCTCATTGCAGGAATTAATCTTGTAAACCTTCGCTGCACTGCCTCCAGGGCCAGTACATCCTTTCTTAAGTATGGACCCCAGAACTGTACACAGTATTCCAAATGTGGTCTCACTAATACTGTGTACAGCTGCAGCAAGACCTCCGTGTTTTTATACTCAATCCCCCTAGCAATAAAGGCCAAAACTCCATTGGCCTTCCTGATTGCTTGCTGCACCTGCATACTAACTTTTTTCTCTCTCCCTCCCTTTTTAAAAAGTGGAGTTACATTAGCTACCCTCCAATCCTCAGGAACGACTCCAGAATCTAAAGAGTTTTGAAAAATTATCACTAATGCATCCACTATTTCTGGGGCTACTTCCTTAAGCACTCTGGGATGCAGCCTATCTGGCCCTGGGGATTTATCGGCCTTTAATCCATTCAATTTACCTAACACCACTTCCCGGCTAACCTGGATTTCACTCAGTTCCTCCATCTCATTTGACCCCCGGTCCCCTGCTATTTCCGGCAGATTATTTATGTCTTCCTTAGTGAAGACAGAACCAAACTAGTTATTCAATTGGTCTGCCATGTCGTTGTTCCCCATGATCAATTCACCTGTTTCTGACTGCAAGGGACCTACATTTGTTTTAACTAATCTTTTTCTCTTCACATATCTATAAAAGCTTTTGCAGTCAGTTTTTATGTTCCCTGCCAGTTTTCTTTCATAATCTATTTTCCCTTTCCTAATTAAGCCTTTTGTCCTCCTCTGCTGGACTGAATTTCTCCCAGTCCTCTTGTAGGCTGCTTTTTCTGGCTAATTTGTACGCTTCATCTTTTGTTTTGATACTATCCCTGATTTCCCTTGTTATCCATGGATGCACCACCTTCCCTGATTTATTTTTTTGCCAAACTGGGATGAACAATTGTTGTAGTTCATCCATGCAGTCTTTAAATGCCTTCCATTGCATATCTACCGTCAACCCATTAAGAATCAATTGCCAGTCTATCTTGGCCAATTCACTTCTCATACCCTCAAAGTTACCTTTCTTTAAGTTCAGGACCCTTGTTTCTGAATTAACAATGTCACTCTCCATCCTAATGAAGAACTCAACCATATTATGGTCACTCTTGCCCAAGACGCCACGCACAATAAGACTGCTAACTAACCTTTCGTCACTACTCAATACCCAATCTAGAATAGCCTGCTCTCTCGTTGGTTCCTCTACATGTTGGTTTAGAAAACTATCCCGCATACATTCCAAGAAATCCTCTTCCTCAGCACCCTTGCCAATTTGATTCACCCAATCTATATGTAGATTGAAGTCACCCATTATAACTGTTTTACCTTTGTTGCACGCATTTCTAATTTCCTGTTTGATCATCCCCAACTCCACTACTACTGTTAGGTGGCCTGTACACAACTCCCACTAGCGTTTTCTGCCCCTTAGTGTTTCGCAGCTCTACCCATATCGATTCCACATCCTCCAAGCTAATGACCTTCCTTTCTATTTCGTTAATTTGCTCTCTAACCAGCAACGCTACCCCACCTCCTTTCCCTTTCTGTCTATCCTTCCTGAATATTGAATATCCCTGGATGTTCACTCCCAGCCTTGGTCACCCTGGAGCCATGTCTCCGTGATCCCAACTATATCATAGTCATTAATAGCTATCTGCAACATTCAACTCATTACCCCTTATTACGAATGCTCCTTGCATTGAGACACAAAGCCTTCAGGCTTGTTTTTACAACACTCTTACCCCTTATACAATTATGTTGAAAAGTGGCCCTTTTTGATTTTTGCCCTGGATTTGTCTGCCTGCCACTTTTACTTTTCATCTTGTTACCTATTGCTTCTACCCTCATTTTACACCCCTCTGTCTCTACGCTCATACATTTAAGAAACCCTTTCCCTTTAACTCCATCCTCAACTATCCCATTTGACACCCCACCCCCCTTATTTCAGTTTAAATCCCAACATTTAAGAAGCAGTTAGACAGGTACATGGATAGGACAGGTAGACAAAAGTGCTGGAGAAACTCAGTGGGTGCAGCAGCATCTATGGAGCGAAGGAAATAGGCAACGTTTCGGGCCGAAATCCTTCTTCAGCCCGAAACGTTGCCTAGTTCCTTCGCTCCATAGATGCTGCTGCACCCGCTGAGTTTCTCCAGCACTTTTGTCTACCCTTCGATTTTCCAGCATCTGCAGTTCCTTCTTAAACACATGGATAGGACAGGTTTGGAGGGATATGGGCCAAACGCGGGCAGGTGGGACTAGTGCAGATGGCACATGTTGGTCGGTGCGGGCAAGTTGGGCCGAAGGGCCTGTTTCTACACGATTACTCCATGACTCAAGAGTTGATGTATGACAACTAAGATGTGATCTCTTCAATAATAAAAACAAGAAATGCAAGCTTTGGTCAATAGATCGGGCAGCATCTGCGGAGGAAATATTATTAGAGTTGGCGCTAATGAAGAATCACCAACCCGATACATTCAGTCTGCTTCTCTCTCCACAGGAGAGGTTGAGCAGGCTAGGACTCTATTCCTTGGGAGTGCAGGAGGATGCGGGGTGATATATAGAGTTGTACAAAATCATGAGAGGAATAGATCGGGTAGATGCACAGAGTCTTGCCCAGAGTAGGGGAAATGAGAACCAGAGGACATTGTTTAAGGTGAGGGGGGAGAGATTTAATGGGAACCTGAGGGGTATCTTTTTCATGCAAAGAGTGGTGGGTGTATGGAACAAGCTGCCGGAGAAGGTAGTTGTGGCAGGTACTATTTCAACGTTTAATAAACATTTGGACAGGTACATGGATAGACAGGTTTGATGGATATGGACCAAACGCAGTGGGTGTATGAAAGTTGGGACGAAGGGCCTGTTTCCACGCCATATGACTCTATGATGCTCTACGACTAAGGAACAGGACAGATGGGCAATAAACCTAAACTTTGGCAGATGCCATGTTATAATGTTGGTGGGTAACGTTGGTTAGAGCTGCAGCGAGTTCTGAAGTCAAGTTATTCAGCATGTCCTGTACACATTGCTGTATCCAGCACCTTCAGCCATTTCTTGATTTAGTTTAGGTTAGTTTAAGGATACAGCATGGAAACAGGCCCTTCGGCCCAGAGTCCAAGCCCACCCATTCGCACCAGTCCTATGTTATCCCACTTTCCCGTTCAGTTCTTACACACTGGGGCCAATTTACCTAAAGACACATACATCTTTGGGATGTGGGAGGAAACCGGAGCTGTCGGGTTTTGGGAATTCTCCCTCCAGGATTTATAAAGAATCTTCGAATGTGAAGAAGAAAATCTTCATGTCTTCAAGATTTAATGGGAACCTGAGGGGTAATTTTTTTACACAAAGGACAAACACAGGCAGGTGGGACTAGTGTAGATGGGGCATGTTGGTGGGTGTGAGGGCAAGTTGGGCCGAAGGGGCCTGTTTCCACGCTGTATCATTCTATGATTATGTCGGCAGCCTTGCCGAGGTCTTCTTCTGTCCTGTCCATCCTCCATGTTTCAAATGTTGTCCTCGCTGGCATCGTCCGTCCTGAAAAGGACGCAAGCTTCTGGCGACAATCAGTGGGAGCCGTCACTTGTCGCAATAGATGATGGTGGTGGCAGAATTAGCTCAGGATACTTCCAGTTTCCAGCCCCCTTCGACGTGGACGTTTCTGCTAAGGGGCCACTGTATGACTGTATGACTCTATGAGATGCTGCCTGTCCTGCAACATCAGCAGTTTAAAGTCAAGTTGACTCTGTGTTTGTGGTCTGTGATTATCGCTCTACTTGACAACAGTGTAACCTCGAAAACCCCAGCATTCCTGGAAGGGTTTGGAACTTAGGCATGCTTAAGATATTTACATTTAATGGAAGGAATACCTGTGTGTTACTATCGTGTACAAGGAGCACAGGCTGCAAGAAGTCACCAATTGAAATGTCTACAAAATAATAATAGAAGGGTCTCAACATGAAACGTCACCCATTCCTTCTCTCTAGAGATGCTGCCTGTCCCGCTGAGTTACTCCAGCCTTTTGTGTCTATATTAGAATTGTTGAGTTTAGAGTAGATATACTGCATGGAAACAGGCCTTTCAGCTCACCCAATCCATGCTCCGTGGATTGTCACCTTGTCGTGGTGGAGAAGCTTGTGTGGTCCTGAGATCCTGAGAGCGATGCCGTCTGGAGCTATGCTCCTGGTAGGGCCACCCACGGCGGTAAGGTCAGGGGGGAGGTCTCTGACAAAGAGCAATCCAGCCAAGACCTCAACGGTGGAGCAGGCGGAGGATGCTGGCTGACTTTAGTGGAGCGTCACAACGGCTGGGAAGGCGGATGAAGGCTGCAGCAGAAAAGGGTCTCCGGTCGTCTTGGACTCCATGCCACTGGATCCTGACCCAGATCTGTCAAGGACCATGTGGCGGCTGTCTGTGCACCAGTCTCCCCACGTTAAACAAAGTCACACACAGGCATCCTCTAATCCTGGAGACACCCATGGTCAGCCATGACCGAAGGGGGCCTAAGAAGAAGAATCCATGCCACCCCATCAATCACCTGCTCTCCCTGGTTCTATGTTATCCCACTTTCTCATCCACTCTCTACACACACTAGGGGCAATTTTACAGAGGGCCAATTAACCTACAGACCTGCAAGTCTTTGGGATAGGGGAGGAAACCGGAGCACTGGGCCGATAAATCACCAGGGCCAGATAGGCTGCATCCCAGAGTACTTAAGGAAGTAGCCCCAGAAATAGTGGATGCATTAGTAACAATCTTTCAAAACTCTTTAGATTCTGGAGTAGTTCCTGAGGATTGGCGGGTAGCAAACGTAACCCCACTTTTTAAGAAGGGAGGGAGAGAGAAAACGGGGAATTAGAGACCAGTTAGTCTAACATCGGTAGTGGGAAACTGCTAGAGTCAGTTATTAAAGATGGGATAGCAGCACATTTGGAAAGTGGTGAAATCATTGGACAAAGTCAGCATGGATTTACGAAAGGTAAATCATGTCTGACGAATCTTATAGAATTTTCGAGGATGTAACTAGTAGCGTGGATAGGGGAGAACCAGTGGATGTGGTGTATCTGGACTTCCAGAGGCTTTCGACAAGGTCCCACATAAGAGATTAGTATACAAACTTAAAGCACATGGCATTGGGGGTTCAGTATTGATGTGGATAGAGAACTGGCTGGCAAACAGGAAGCAAAGAGTAGGAGTAAACGGGTCCTTTCCACAATGGCAGGCAGTGACTAGTGGAGTACCGCAAGGCTCAGTGCTGGGACCCAGCTATTTACAATATATATTAATGATCTGGATGAGGGAATTGAAGGCAATATCTCCAAGTTTGCGGATGACACTAAGCTGGGGGGCAGTGTTAGCTGTGAGGAGGATGCTAGGAGACTGCAAGGTGACTTGCATAGGCTGGGTGAGTGGGCAAATGTTTGGCAGATGCAGTATAATGTGGATAAATGTGAGTGTATCCATTTTGGTGGCAAAAACAGGAAAGCAGACTATTATCTAAATGGTGGCCGACTAGGAAAAGGGGAGATGCAGCGAGACCTGGGTGTCATGGTACACCAGTCATTGAAAGTAGGCATGCAGGTGCAGCAGGCAGTGAAGAAAGCGAATGGTATGTTAGCTTTCATAGCAAAAAGGATTTGAGTATAGGAGCAGGGAGGTTCTACTGCCAGTTGTACAGGGTCTTGGTGAGACCACACCTGGAGTATTGCATACAGTTTTGGTCTCCAAATCTGAGGAAGGACATTATTGCCATAGAGGGAGTGCAGAGAAGGTTCACCAGACTGATTCCTGGGATGTCAGGACTGTCTTATGAAGAAAGACTGGATAGACTTGGTTTATACTCTCTAGAATTTAGGAGATTGAGAGGGGATCTTATGGAAACTTACAAAATTCTTAAGGGGTTGGACAGGCTAGATGCAGGAAGATTGCTCCCGATGTTGGGGAAGTCCAGGACAAGGGGTCACAGCTTAAGGATAAGGTGGAAATCCTTTAAAACCGAGATGAGAAGAACTTTTTCACACAGAGAGTGGTGAATCTCTGGAACTCTCTGCCACAGAGGGTAGTTGAGGCCAGTTCATTGGCTATATTTAAGAGGGAGTTAGATGTGGCCCTTGTGGCTAAAGGGATCAGAGGGTATGGAGAGAAGGCAGGTACGGGATACTGAGTTGGATGATCAGCCATGATCATATTGAATGGCGGTGCAGGCTCGAAGGGCCGAATGGCCTACTCCTGCACCTAATTTCTATGTTTCTATGTTTCTATGAAACCCACGCGGTCACAGGGAGAACTTGCAAACTCCAAACAGACAGCACCCGGGGTCAGGATTGAACCCAGGTCTCTGTACTGTGAGGCAGCAGCTCTACCAGCCTGCGCCACCGCGCCGCACGGCCTTGTTAGATGGGCAGAAAAGCGACAAACTGCATGCAAGGTGGAAAGAATTTGAGAAGGTTAAGCAACTCGAGGAATATTTAAAAAATAAATGGTTGTATACTTGGTGGAACAAGAGGAGAGTGCATCCACAGATCCTGAGCAGCAGTGCTGGAAGAGGAGGTGGTTAATTAGACACGCTAGATAGATGCTTCAGTGCCTGAGGCATGAAATAAGTCAGAGACTTCACACTGGAGAAGTTGGAGAAGGGGCGGCACGGTGGCGCAGCGGTAAAGTTGCTGCTTTACAGCGCTTACAGCGCCAGAGACCCCGGTTCGATCCCCACTACAGGTGCTGTCTGTATGCAATGTGGTACGTTCTTCCCGGTTTTCTCCGAGATCTTCGGTTTCCGCCCACACTCCAAAGACGTACAGGTTTGGTGGTTAATTGGCTTGGTGGTAAATGTAAATTGTCCCTGGTGGGCGTAGGATGGTGCTAATGTGCGGGGATCGCTGTTTGGAGGGAACTCAGTGTTTCCGCTCTGTAGCTGTGAACTAAACCCCAAAAAAAAGATGCAAGGAGCCTTTGGATCCCAAATCAGAGTGAAAGGTCTGGGTAGAGTGGATGCGGAGAGATGTTTCCACTACTGGTTGTGGTAGCATTCGATGAGGGAAAAGGCAGATTGACGAAGATATTGCCAAGGCAGAAGAGGTTCAGTTACAAAAAAATGATGAAATAACCCTTAGAACAGAGATGGCAGTCAGAAGATTGAATCAAAGTACGTACATTTTTGGAGACCTAACCAGGATAGAATTTCCTGCAGCAGAGAGGAAATGGAATAGGAAGATGTGAAGATTTTCTTCTCTCATTCGAAGTATGATGGGGCTTTGTAGCCCCCTGAGCAAAACACAATGTGCTGGAGTAACTCAGGCAGCATCTTTGGAGGGAATGTATAAGGCGACGTTTCAGATCGGGACCCTTCTTCGGTCTGAAGTTATTCCAACACTTTTAGTGGGAAGTTAAATATAATGATGAGGGAGAAAGGGTAAGAGAAATGCTGATGGAACACATGAGGCTGCAGATGCTGGAATCTGGAGCACTAAAAAAAACTGCTGGAAGAACTCAATAGGTCAGTCAGCATCTGTGGAAGCACAAAGGTAGTTGACCTTTTGGGTTGAGACCCTGCATCAGTTTAGTTTAGTTTACTTTAGAGATACAGCATGGAACCAGGTCCTTCGGCCCACCAAGTCCACACCGACCATCGATCACCGATGCCAACTAGTTCTATGTTATCACAACTTGATCATCCACTCCCTACTCACTAGGGGCAAGTTTACAGAGGGCCAATTAATCTGCAAAGCCGCACGTCTTTGGGATGTGGGAGGAAACCGGAGCACCCGGAGGAAACCCAAGTGGGGTCGCAGGGAGAACGTGCCAACTCCACACAGACAGCACCCGAGGTCAGATTCGAACCGGCGCCTCTGGCACTGTGGCACTGCGAGGCAGCAGCTCTAACAGCTGCGCCACTGTGCCGCCCATTAGCATCAGCTAATTTTGTTTGTCGACTACGTTTGGAGGAGGCAAGGAGCAGATTGGCCTATTTCGATATTGTGCCTTCTGTGTACACACGGTGCCATTAATTCTTTCATTTATTTAAGTTGCCAGCCAGTTTTTCCAAAAGGCAAGCTGCTGTGAAATTACTTCTGGGTCCATATAGATGATTGAGTGCTAAAATCTGGGACATTATTCAGCCCCGACCAATCCATTCCAGAAATTACATTTCCACACAGTCCCAATCGCACTCAGTCCATTGTGTTCCGTGCAGTGTTAGATCACCTCTGCCTTTGCTCATCCCCAGAACATTTAATCTATCCTGTACACGGATAATCGATCTACTCCATCCTAGTAGAGTTTACTGATATACCATTAAGCATCTGAGGATGTTTATCATTGTGCAGTGGGGAAACAAGGCTTCTTTGCCTGTGGTCTGACTCAGGACGGTCAGATTTTTGTTGCAATGATGTTCGCCACCGCTGCGGCCATTGTTCAGGACGCACATTCGGGCGGCACTGTGGCGCGGCGGTAAATCTGCTGCCTTGCAGCGTCAGAGACCCGGGTTCGATCGCGACCACGGGTGCTGTCTGTACGGAGTTTGCACGCGACCGCGTGGGTTTCCTCCGGGATCTTCGGTTTCCTCCCACTCTCCAAAGACGTACAGGCTTGCAGGTTAATTGGCTTGGCATAAATGTAAAATTGTACCGTGTGTGTGTGTGTGTGTGTGTGTGTGTGTGTGTGTGTGTGTGTGTGTGTGTGTGTGTGTGTGTGTGTGTGTGTGTGTGTGTGTGTGTGTGTGTGTGTGTGTGTGTGTGTGTGGGATAGTGTTAGTGTGCGGGGATCGCTGGTCAGTGCGGACGCGGTGGGCCGAAGGGCCTGTTTCCGCACTCTACCTCTAAACTAAACTAAACTAAACACAGGGAGAAACTCAGCGGGTGAGGCAGCATCTATGGAGCGAAGGAAATAATTTCCTTCGCTCCATAGATGCCGCCTCACCCGCTGAGTTTCTCCAGCATTTTTGTCTACCTTCGATTTTACCAGCATCTGCAGTTCTTTCTGATACTACTCCCATGGTAGCTCGGTTACTCGCGTGTGATGAGTTGAGGGATTAATATATAAGATACACGTTAGAAGTAAAGTAATGGAAATTACATTGAATAAATGGCTTGATCGAACTGAATAATGCACTCTGCGAATCACATACCCAACTGAATAATACTGTCCTCCAAATCTTGCCCCACTGAATAATGTCCTCCATCATGGCTATATTCAACTGAATGATGTTTCGCCAAATCTATAATCCTTCTGAATAATGTGCTGCTCCAGTTATATACTCAAATATATAATGTTCTCTTGTGAGCCTGAGAGAGCTGTCAGTTTTAATTATTGACAGCTATTCTTTCTGAGTTCAAGTGTAAAGAGTGTCCTTTTGAATCCTGTGGCAATAGAGTGCCTGTGCCTGTATCAATGAATCATTTCTGCTCCCACGGCAGGAAAATAAATTGATTTAAAAAAATGGGAAAGGTGAAAGCATTGTGTTTAAGAAGGAACTGCAGATGCTGGAAAAAAATCGCAGGTAGACAAAAATGCTGGAGAAACTCAGCTGGGTGAGGCAGCATCTATGAAAGCATTGGCGGTCATTTGACAGGGTGAGCCCTTATCGAATGCGAACCAGCGAAGAACTAACATCTATGCACTGTCTGGCAGGGTAAAGCAATCGAAAGAACAAAGTGCTGGAGTAACTCAGCGGGTCAGGCAGCATCTCTGGAGGAAAAGGAACACGTGACGTTTCGGATTGAGTTTACTTTAAGTTTATTTATTGTCAAGTGTACTGAGGTACAGTGAAAAGCTTTTGTTGCGTGCTAACCGGTCAGTGGAAAGACAATACATGATTACAATCGAGCCGTCCCCAGTGTACAGATACAGGATAAAGGGAATATCGTGAATAACGTTTAGTGCAAGATAAAGCCAGTAAAATCCGATCAAGGATAGTCCGAGGTAGACAAAATTCAGCGGGTGAGGCAGCATCTATGGAGCGAAGGAATAGGTGACGTTTCGGGTCGAGACCCTTGGGTCTCCTCACGTCACCTATTCCTTCGCCCCATAGATGCTGCCTCACCCGCTGAGTTTCTCCAGCATTTCTGAATACCTTCGATTTTTCCAGCATCTGCAGTTCTTTCTTAAAGATAGTCCGAGGGTCTCCAATGAGTTGGATAATAGTTCTCTAGCTCATGCGTTCATAAGGTCATAAGTGATAGGAGCAGAATTAGTCTATTCGGCCCATCAAGTCTACTCCGCCATTCAATCATTGCTGAGCTATCTCTCCCTCCTAACCCCATTCTCCTGCCTTCTCCCCATAACCCCTGACACCCGTACTATCCAAGAAAGCTGTTGGTAGGATGGTTCAGTTGCCTGATAACAGCTGGGAAGAAACTGTCGCTGAATCTGGAGGTGTGCGTTTTCACACTTCCGTACCTTTTGGGAGATGGGAGAGGGGAGAAGAGGGAGTGGCCAGGGTGCGACTTGTCCTTGATTACGCTGCTGGCCTTGCCGAGGCAGCGTGAGGTGTCGATGGAGTCAGTGGAAGGGAGGAAAGTCGAGACCCTTCTTCAGACTGAAAGTCAGGGGAGAGGGGAAACAAGAGATATGAAGGGGTACAATGAACAAATGAATGAATGGAATGAAAAAAGGACAAATCAAAGCCAGCAACGGTGATCAAGGAAAGGTGGAGCCCACAATGGTCCATTGTTGGCTGTGGGGAAGGTGATAAAAAGTGGAACCAACAAGTGAAACGAAGCAGGACAACAGTGAAACTAGTGCAACGACCAGGCTGGGGGAGAGATGGAGAGAGAGGGAAAGCAAGGGTTACGTAGTTAGAGAGATCAAGATTCTCACCGCTGGGGTGTAAGCTGCCCAAGCGAAATATGAGGTGCCGTTCCTCCAATTTACATTTGTCCTCACTCTGACAGTGGAGGAAGCCCAGGACAGAAAGGTCAGTGTGGGAATGGGAAGGGGAGATCATGTCGGCCAAGGGGACTGGGCGAAGGTGTTCAGCGAAGGGATCGCCCGACCTGCGCTTGGTCTCACTCCTCCTGCTCTCTGGCTCCACAGCAACCAAGGGAAAAATTTGTGTGTGTGTTCCCTGAGAGAAACCAACACTCATAGAAACATAGAAAATAGGTGCAGGAGTAGGCCATTCAGCCCTTCGAGCCAGCACCGCCATTCAATATGATCATGGCTAATCATCCAGAATCAGTGCACCGTTTCTGCTTTCTCCCCGTATCCTTTGGTTCTGCTAGCACTAAGAGCTATATTGAACTCTCTCTTAAAAACATCCAGTGAATTGGCCTCCACTGCCTTCTGTGGCAGAGGATTCCACAGATTCACATCTCTGGGTGGAAAAGATTTTCCTCGTCTCAGTGCTAAATGGCTGACCATTTATTCTTAAACTGTGACCCCTGGTTCTGGACTCCCCCAACATCGGGAACTTTCTTCCTCGACACCTTGAAGTTACTTTGCAAAGTTACTTTTGTAAAAAGTGCTCTGCATAGATGCGGCACGGTGACGCAGCGGTAGAATTGCTGCCTTACAACGCCAGGGACACGGGTTCGATCCTGACCACG
The DNA here is from genome assembly GCA_038087875.1 of Malacoraja senta. Classification (NCBI taxonomy): domain Eukaryota; kingdom Metazoa; phylum Chordata; class Chondrichthyes; order Rajiformes; family Rajidae; genus Malacoraja; species Malacoraja senta. The sequence continues at coordinate 5,510,744 of CM075981.1, read as the reverse complement.
GGTGCTGTCTGTACGGAATTTGTACGTTCTCCCCGTGGCCCAAGGTGCTCCGGTTTCCTCCCACACTGCAAAGACGTACAGGTTTGTCGGTTAGTGGGCTTCGCTAAAGTTGCAAATTGTCCCTAGTGTGTGTAGGAAAGAGTCAGTGTGCGGGAATCTCTGGTCGGCCCGGACTCAGTGGCGCCGATGAGCTTGTTTCTGCACAGTATCTCTAAACTAAACTAAACTAAACTAAATATAACTGCAAACTATCACAAAATGGGGAGGCTTGCATAGGATATCTGCGTCTACATCCAAAAAGATGTGCGGGATTTTAAATTTATAAATTAATAAATTATAAATCTATAAATTTGCCCCTCGTGAGTAGGGAGTGGATGATAATGTTTGGTCGCATAGAACTAAGTCTACAGGACTTTCACTCAGTGAAAGTAGAGCTGGCTACTTCATTCCTCGTAGGGTCCATGGAAAATTGGCCCCTGTGCTTGTCATCTCTCATAGGATATACTTTGCATAAACGCTCTCCCACGCCAATGTTAATCAGTGCCAGCCTCTTATTCTGCACTTAGTTCCCTTGGCTCCACTAAGTGCAGGTTTAGCACAGCTGGTCACACTACTTGGCTGCTTCACACAAGGTGAGCTGCCAAAAAAATCCAGGCACAGCGTGTCATTATGCTCCGTTTCCTTTCATGCCCTCAGTGCGATGCAAGGCTACTTGGCGACCACCTGCCAGAGGAGGTAGTGGGGGCAGGTGCTACGACAGCAGGTACTTGGATGGGAATGGTTTAGAGGACAGGTATGTGGATAGGAAAAAAAGTGCGGGACAGGTACATGGATAGGACAGGTTCAAAATGATATGGGCCAAGCCCGGGTCAGCAAGACTAACGTAGATGGGACATCTTGGTTGTCATGGACAAGTTGGTCGAAAACTTGTTTCCGTGTGGTATGATTCCTTGACTCTAACTGTAACCCTGGTGTTGAATCAGCACAGTCACTCTGGACTGTGCATAATAATTGGGCTACAGTTTGGTTCTTTACTTCTCTTTAATCGCAGGCAATCAGAGTAGCAGGTAACTCAACATGCATTCTCCACGTGTCCTCTAGGGGACTTTCTGCGCTACATGTGTGGGGCGGCACGGTGGCGCAGCGGTAGAGTTGCTGCCTTACAGCGCCAGAGACCCCGGGTTCGATCCTGACTAAGGATGCTGCCTGTACGGAGTTTGCACGTTCATCCCTGTGACTGTGTGGGTATTCTCCCGGGTGCCCCGGTTTCCTCCCACACTCCAAAGACATAATGCCCCTGTCCCAATTAGGCGATTTTTTAGGCGACTTGGCAGTTGCCACATGGTCGCAGGGGTGTCGCCTGTACGGTCGTGAGTCGTCTCCTCAGTCGCCCAAAGAATCGTAGCATTTTTCTGGTCGCCGCTGGAGTTTGAAATGTTCTAAACTTTTCGGCTACAGTGGGCTTGTCGTATCTTGTCCTCTCCTGACGTAGGTGCTGTCGTAGGTTGTTCACCAAGATGACATAGGTTGTCGCCGGTGCTGACTTTGATGAATTCCTGCGTCAACCGGCGACAGGTACCGGCGACTGAATTGTCCAACCTTGTCGTGGGTGGACGTAGGTTGTTGTAGGTGTGGTCGTAGGTGGAATCCCTAATGGGTCGCCGGTTGTCGGTAGCTTACCGTAGCTTGACGTCGACAAGGTGGTAGGTTGTTGTAGACATTGACGTAGGGGGGGGGGGGTCCAGACACCGGTTTTGACAGTCGCCGGCAAGTGGGACAGGCCCATGAGGTTTGTTGGTTAATTGGCTTGGTATAATTGCAAATTGTCCTCAGTGTGTGTAGGGTAACATCGGTATGCGGGGATCGCCTGTCGGCGCGGTCCGAAAGGCCTGTTCCCGCGCTGTATACAGTAACTAAACTACACAAAACAAGTCCACAGCACAACAATTGCCGGTAGGAATCAAAATCAATGTGGGGTGTGAATGACCAATGAAAATCCCAAGGATTAAGAATAACAATACAATTAGTAGTCACATAATAACAACTATAGCAAAAATATACTGTATAGTATTATTATAAACCGTACAAAAATAAATGGCATGCAACAAACTAAAATTACTGAACTGCGTAGGCATGCAAGAGTTAACCGATGAAAGAGGGAAGGAGATAGAAACAAGATAATCCTGCTTCAAGATAAATGGACACCAGGTCAATAATGCCGTCTGAAGGACGGTCTTGACCCAAAACTTCACCTTCTCCTTTTCTCAGTGATCCTGCCTGGCACGCTGAGTTTTTTAGAGACACATATCGGAAACAGGCCCTGCAGCCCACCGAGTCCGCACTAACCAGCGATCCCTGCACATAAACACTACGACACGATAGAACTTTATTTAACCCAGGAAAGGGAAATTGACCTGCCATAGAGGCTGTCCCACATGGGCGACCTAATTGGCGAGTTTAGAAGAGTTTGAAAAAATGACCTGTAGAAGACCTCCTTCGACTATGTTGAAGACCAGCTTCGACTAGCTGCGACTAACTTCGGGAAAATTGGACACCGAATAGTGGAGAGTGAAGACGACCTCCTTCGATCTCCTTCGACCTCCCTTCGATTATGATGAAGACTATCTATGACTACCTTCGACTACACTCGATTACCTACGACTAACATGCCGACCTGCTACGACCTACTAAACCTACGAGTAAAAAAAGTATTGATTTTTTCCACGGCGACCTTTTTTTACTCGCGGGCATTTTTTAACATATTGAAAATAACGCCGCGACCTAGCTGAGGCCTCGAGTACGCGGAGACCACTCTTGAGCGTGAAGGAGAGTAACGAAGACCTCCTACGACCTCGCGTCGACCATGCTGCGAGTATGAGTCGAGGGTAAACTCGCCAGAACTCGCGGATTAGGTCGCCCAAGTGGGACAGTGCTACAACTGTCATGACACAAGATACATGAAACATGAAATTAAAGTGACGAGTGGAAAGGATTGGGGATCTGCAAAGATTTGGGGGGGTGGGGGGTTGGGTGGGGGGGGGGTCAATCTACCCCATGCCAGAAGGGGTGGAGTTGTACAGTTTGATAGCCACAGGGAAAAAGGATCTCCTGTGGCGTTCTGTGCTGCATCTTGGTGGAACCAGTCTGTGGCTGAAGGTGCTCCTCAGGTTGACCAGTGTGTCAACACTACCCTACACACACTAGGGACAATTTTACATTTGTAACCAAGCCAATTAACCAACCAACGTCTTTGGAGTGTGGGAGGAAACCAAAGATCTCGGAGAAAACCCAGTCGGGTCACGGGGAGAACGTACAAACTCTGTCCAGACAAGCACCCGTAGTCGGGATCGAACCCGGGTCACTGGCGCTGCAAGGCAGTAGCTCTACCGCTGCGCCACCGTGCCGCCCTCTTCGACACATTCGAAGAATGAAGGTGGGAGGATACCATTGGTTTGGGAAGATCATATTTGCCGACAGACCTGAAAGTGTCAGCGGGAGGTGTGAGATTTACTACAATGTCTCCGCGGCCTCTAACGGGCCTGTGTGTCGAAGAGCAGCAGCACTCTCACAGTATATGGGGACGTGCAAAGAGCAGAGCTGTTATACCGGGGCATGTATAGGATCATCAATCACTTTTGTCATTCAATTAATTTTTGTCCTGTATTGACCATTTCTGCTTGCCCTTCAGTAGAAGTTGCCCTAAACCAAACGGTGAAGGTGCCTACATTATACTTAATAGGTAGGAATCGCTGGAAATTTGCGAAGGATTTCCTATATAGCCATTCAGGATAGTTTTTACTAGCCTCAGCACTAGGAGACTGTGCTTGCCGACGGAGTTCAGCGGTTGAGCTTATTGCTGAAGAATTATTAACAAGTTGCTGTCATGTCATTTTGGATAAGCAATATCATCAGAGTGGTGCGGTGGTGTAGCGGTAGAGTTGCTGCCTTACAGCACCAGAGACCCAGGTTCGATCCTGACTGCGGGTGCTGTCGGCACAAAGTTTGTACCTTCTCCCCGTGACCTGCGTGGGTTTTCTCCGAAATCTTAGGTTTCCTCCCACACTCCAAGGACGTACAGGTCTGTAGGTTAATTGGCTTGGTGTAAATGTATATTGTATCTAGTGTGTGTGGGATAATGTTAGTGTGCGGGGATCGCTGGTCGGCGCGGGCTCGGTGGGCCGAAGGGCCTGTTTTCGCGCTGTATCTTTAAACTAAACTAAACTAAACTAATGATCGGGGCCAATTGGGTCCAACCACACGTGACCTCAGGCAGGATAGGTCCATTTTTAGTTTTGTTTAGAGATACAGCGCGGAAACAGGCCCCTTCGGCCCACCGGGTCGTAGTTGGCCGGGGAAGGAGTGACCTCAAGAGAAACAATGTGGAGAACTGTGGAACTGGTAAAACGACTAGGATGGAGGAAGGGGACAAGGAGGGAGTTGGGGGGGATGGGGGGGGGGGGGGACGGAGTGGAGGGGAGTATGAGATTAAGTTAGCATTTTACTTTCAGTCTGAAGAAAATCCTCGACCCGAAACGTCACCCATCCTTTTCTCCAGAGATGCTGCCTGACCCGCTGAGTTTCTCCAGCACTTTGTGTCTACCTTTGGTGTAAACCAGCATCTGGAGTTCCTTGTCATGAGGTCATAAGGTCAAAAGTGAAGGGAGTAGAATTAGGCCGTTCGGCCCGTCAAGTCTACTCCGCCATTCAATCATGGCTGCTCTATCTCTCCCTCCTAACCCCCATTCTCCTGCCTTCCCACCAGAGCCTCTGACACCCACACTAATTAAGAATCTATCTATAGGGCCTGTCCCACTGTAATTCAAGAGTTCTCCCGAGTTTTCCCCTGATTCGAACTCGGAGAATATCCATAGCGGGTCGGTAGGAGTTCGTGAATGTCACGTAGCAGCTCGTACGAGTATCGGCAGGTACTCGGGAAATCCGGTAAACCCGTGACGTTTTTTCAACACTGTGAAAAATGTCCACGAGTAAAAAAATACTCATGATGAAAAAATGTTTTACTTTTTACTCGTACGAGCTGCTACGAGACATCCACGAACTCCTACCGACCCGCTACGGACATTCTCCGAGTTCGAATCAGGGGAAAACTCGGGAGAATTACCTCATACAGTGGGACAGGCCCTTATCTCTGCCTTAAAAATATCCACTGACTTGGCCTCCACAACCCTCGGTGGCAAAGAATTCCACAGATTCCCCACCCCTCTGACTGAAGAGATTTCTCCTCATCTCCTTCCGAAAAGAGCGTCCTTTAATTCCGAGGCTATGACCTCTGGTCCTGGACTCTCCCACCGGTGGAAACATCCTCTCCACATCCACTCTATCCAGGCCTTTCACTATTCTGTACATTTCATTTTCAATTATTTCCACAGAAAACTGAAGATTACCAATTATGTAACCACCAAAACTCTTCCCAGGCAACACAGTATGTGTTTTGAAGTGTGATCACTGAGGCAGAGTAGGAATGTGGTGACATTTTGTAGCAGAGTAAGGCCCCACAGTGTTATTAATGAGTAGATAAACTGTTTCAGTGACATTGGTTGAAGGAAAATATTGTTTAAGAAATTTGCCTCCTACCAGAAGTTTATAACAGCTGAGCTAAGTTACTCGCAACCCTGTCACTGATATGTTGGTTCATAGGTTAGTGAGGAAAATCTGAGCGTAGGCGGTCTTCAAATTCAGTCAAAACAGAAATTTTGCACTGCTACAGAAATCAGAAGGCTGCAGACGCCAACAGAACCAACAAGCTCGTCGGGAAGGCTGGCTCCGTCCTGGGAGTCCTGTCTGTACTTTCTGAGGAGGCTCCGCTCCTTCAACGTCTGCGGTAAGATGCTGCAGATGTTCTACCAAACGGTGGTAGACAAAACTGCTGGAGAAACTCAGCGGGTGAGGCAGCATCTATGAAGCGAAGGAAATAGGCGACGTTTCGTGGGCGAGACCCTTCTTCAGACTGATGTGGGGGTGGAAGGAAGGAAGAGGCGGAGACAGTGGGCTGTGGGACAGCTGGGAAGGGGAGGGGAAGGAGGGAGAAAGCAAGGACTACCTGAAATTGGAGAAGTCAATGTTCATACCGCTGGGGTGTAAACTGTCCAAGCGAAATATGAGGTGCTGCTCCTCCAATTTGAGGTGGGACTCACTCTGTCCATGGAGGAGGCCCAGGACAGAAAGGTCGGATTCGGAATGGGAGGGGGAGTTGAAGTGTTGAGCCACCGGGAGATCAGGTTCGTTAATGCGAACCGAGCGGAGGTGTTGGGCGAAGCGATCGCCAAGCCTGCGCTTTGTCTCACCGATGTAGAGCAGCTGACACCCAGAGCAGCGGATGCAATAAGTGAGGTTGGAGGAGGTGCAGGTGAACCTCTGCCTCACCTGGATAGACTGCTTGGGGGTGGTGGCCAGTGCCATCTTCTTCGCTACCGTGTCCTGGGGCAACAGGATCAACAAAATGATCAGGAAGGTAGACAAAAATGCTGGAGAAACTCAGCGGGTACAGCAGCATCTATGGAGCGAAGGAAATAGGCAACGTTTCGGGCCGAAACCCTTCTTCAGACTGATCATCAAAATGATCAGGAAGGCTGGCTCCGTCCTGGGGGCGGAGTTGGATTCATGGGAGGTGGTCTTGGAGGGGAGGAGGCTCCAAAAACTGAGGAGAGTCTTGGACAACACAGCTCACCCCCTCCATGACACACTGGTCAACCTGAGGAGCACCTTCAGCAACAGACTGGTTCCACCAAGATGCAGGACAGAATGCCACAGGAGATCCTTTCCCTATCCAACTGTACAACTCCTCCATTTTCTGTCGTGGATGGACTGACTCCCCTCCTGGACTTTCCACTAGTCACTTTATTTTCATGTTTCATGTATCTTGTTGTGTTTTATGACTGTTGGCAGATCAATATCCCTCCTGGGATAAATAAAGTTCTATCGTATGGTATTGTATTAATGGGTGATAGACACAAAATGCTAGAGTAACTCAGCGGGACAGGCAGCATCTCTGGAAAGGAGGAATGGCCGACGTTTTGGGTCGAGACCCTTCTTCAGAGATTAGGTTTTTGCAGGTGATTTGCAGTCTGAAGAAGGGTCCCGACCACGAAACGTCACCCATCCCTTCTCTCCACAGATGCTGCCTGTCTCGCTGAGTTGCTCCAGAATTTTGTGTCTATCTTCAGTGTAAACCAGCATCTGCAGTTCCTTCCTACTCATTAATGGGTGCTATCTACCTACAGAGCCAGACTTCATGAAGGAATCAATTTGGCAACAGTGATAATGACCAGTCCTGGTGATTTTAGTGACTGGATCATTTCCCTCGAGAACGCATGAATTCAACTCCTCCACACGTTGTGGCAATCAAAAGTTTCAATCCGAAGGTATAAAAGAAAATAATTCCTTTTAGCATTGTTGAATAGGTTTAATTTGCATTAAGTACTATTCTATCCTTCCTCCCCTCCCAATAACAACTATATCCACACTTTAGAAGATGGTTCCTTTGTCGCCATAATGTGAAGGGAACTGCAACTCGCTTTAAAAAAGTTGGACTGCATTTTCTGTGGATATTCAATCTTAATTACATTATTTTCCCCTCTATAACTTTAGTTTAGTTTAGTTTAGAGATACAGCACGGAAACAGGCCCATCGGCCCAACTTGCCCACACCGAACAACGTGTCTCATCTATACTAGTCCCGCCAGCCCGCGTTTGGCCCGTCTCCCTCTAAACCTGTCCTTCCCATTGTGGGGCGAGTCCAGAACCAGGGGCCACAGTTTTAGAATAAAGGGGAGGTCATTTAAGACTGAGGTGAGAAAAAACTTTTTCACACAGAGAGTTGTGAATTTATGGAATTCCCTGCCACAGAGGGCAGTGGAGGCCAAGTCACTGGATGGATTTAAGATAGAGTTAGATAGAGCTCTAGGGGCTAGTGGAGTCAAGGGATATGGGGAGAAGGCAGGCACGGGTTATTGATAGGGGACGATCAGCCATGACACAATGAATGGCGGTGCTGGCTCGAAGGGCTGAATGGCCTCCTCCTGCACCAATTTTCTAGGTTTCTATGTTTCTATCCATGTACCTGTCTAAATGATTCTTTAACGTTGTGATAGTAATATTAGAAAAAAATAGTAAAATTCGATTTAGCAATGGGGCAGTTTCAGAACTGCTTAAAACTACTTTCACAGGGCTGTGCACAAACTTACAACAGGCAGCACCAAATGATTCAAAAATCCATGTAAAAGTAACAGGGGTGTGTTGAGAAATCCAAATGCTTAACTAATTTAGCAATGTTCTCCAATTGAAAATATATTTTTCAGTGTGAAACATGTTAAGGACCTGTATCCATTATCACTTCAGACGGACACAAAAAGCTGGAGTAACTCAGCGGGTCAGGCGGCATCTCTGGAGAAAAGGAATAGGTGACGTTTCGGGTCGAGACTGAGATTCAGGGGGAAGGGGAACGAGAGATGTGGACAGTACTGAGGAAAATGAATGGAAGAGATGGAGAAAGCAACGATAATCAATGAAATGTGGAGCCCACAATGGTCCATTGTTGGCTGTGAGACAGGTGATAATGAGTTATACAGACAGTGGAACTCAGCAGAATGACAGTGAGACTAGTGTGACAATTAGGGTGGGGGAGGAATGGAGAGGGAGGTGATGCAACGGTTACCATATAACCATAACAGCACGGAAACAGGCCATCTCGGCCCTTCAAGTCCGTGCCGAACATTTTTTTTAAATTTTTTTTTTTTAATTAAAAATAAATACTTCCCCCTAGTCCCATCTACCTGCACTCAGACCATAACCCTCCATTCCTTTCCCGTCCATATACCCATCCAATCTATTTTTAAAGGATAACATCGAACCTGCCTCCACCACTTCCACTGGAAGCTCATTCCACACAGCTACCACTCTCTGAGTAAAGAAGTTCCCCCTCATGTTCCCCCTAAACTTCTGTCCCTTAATTCTCAAGTCATGTCCCCTTGTTTGAATCTTCCCTACTCTCAATGGGAAAAGCTTATCCACGTCCACTGTCTAACCCGCTCATAATTTTAAAGACCTCTATGAAGTCCCCTCTTAACCTTCTGCGCTCCAAAGAATAAAGACCTAACTTGTTCAACCTTTCTCTGTAACTTAGTTGCTGAAATCCAGGCAACATTCTAGTAAATCTCCTCTGTACTCTCTCTATTTTGTTGACATATTTTGTTACTTGAGGTTAGAGAAATCAATGTGTAGGAAGAAACTGCAGATGCTGGTTTGGACCACAGATAGATGCACAGCGGGTCAGACAACATCTCTGGAGATAAACAATAGGTGACATTTTGGGTTGAGATCATTCTTCAGAATCAATATTCATACCGCTGGGTTGTAAGCTGCCCAAGCAAAATAATGATGTGCTGTGCTTCCGATTAAGTTGGCCTAACTCTGACAATGGAGGAGGCCCAGGACAGGGATGTCAGTATGGGAATGGGAGGGGGAGGTAAAGTGTTTGGCAACCGGGAGATCACGTAGGCTGAGGCGGACAGAGCGAAGGTGTTCAGCGAAACGATCGCCGAGCCTGCGCTTGGTCTCACCTACAGTGGTTTAGTTATAATTGAGATTCAACGCGGAAACAGGCCCTTCGGCCTACCGAGTCCGCACCGACCAGCGATCCCCGCACGTTAGCACTATCCTACACACACTAGGGACAATTTTACATTCATACCAAGCCAATTATCCTGCAAACCTGCACGTCTTTGGAGTGTGGGAGGAAACCGAAGATCTCGGAGGAACCCCGCGCCGGTCACGGGGAGAACGTACAAACTCCGTACAGACAGCACCCGTAGTAAGGATCGAACCTGGGTCTCTGGCGGTGTAAGGCAGCGACTCTACCGCTGTGCCACCGTGCCGCCCAATTGAGGTAGATGGGGTTGGAGGAGGTGCAAGTTTCCAGGCACAAGGAACTGCGTTTCCCACCCTCACACAAGTGAATGAAATTCCACGGTGGCAATTAAAAGCTTTATTTGAAAGGCCTTGAATGGTGATCAAGTATTCCCTAACCACCCCCCAACCTCCCACCCCAGTCTCCATGTCTGTTCAAATACAATCGCACTCTGGCAGTTGTTCCTTCGCTCTTTATGCATTTTAAACGACCTGCGGCTGATTGAAGGTCGACCAATAAATGTCATTGCTGGGGTGGGGGTGGGGGTGTGGGGGGGAGGGGGGGGGGAATAAAAAGTGTCAAGTACTTAGAAAGGAGAGACAAAGAAAATAAAGACAAATGGTTACGGGAAAGATTGAGTGGTTTTGTTTACAAAGCGCATGGAGGAAATAGTAAAAAGATGCCTTTCACGGTTGTTCGGAACTCCAATTGCCTGGAAGCAATGGGTTTTCTTGGCTGAAATTTACATTCATTGTTCTTCGAAGAAAAAATGCACACCACAATGCTCTCTCTGCCTCTTGCAACAGGGGAAATGGAGCGCCCTTGGAAAACAGGGTTTAGAATTCAGAGTGCATTCAACGAGTTGTTGCTCAGAGCTGCTTACCATTGTTCAAAGTACTCGATTTAACGATGAGACAATTTCCCCGATTACAGAACAGAATTACTTAAAACCTCTTTCACGAGCTGTGTACAAAGTTATAACAGTCAGCACCAAATGATCCACGATCCCATGTGAACTGCGGTGTCGAGAGATCCGAATGCGTAAGTGTATTTCTGCAATGTTTTCCGATTTGAAAATCTTTTTACATCTGCGTGCAACTTGTTAAGAAATTGAGAGACGCTTGGTGACTTGTATGAAACTGGAAAATTACTTTCATTTCAACAATTACAAATAAAATATAAACTCGGAAATAATCAATATTTTAAATATTTTCAAATATGCGACTATTTGAAAAAATATACAAAAGATCATTATAATAACCCAGTAGATGTATTGGCAATGCAGATAAAAGCGGAATCAGCAAACTTAATATCATATTTGTATAATATTATCTTAAATGTACAAATACCATCTACGGAGGGTATCAGAAGAGACTGGGAACAAGAGTTAGCTATTAAAATTTCAAAGGAAAGTTGGAATGAATACTTATTAAACGTGCATAAATGCTCGATTAATGTAAGACACACTTTAATACAATTTAAAATTTTACATAGATTATTCGAAAACTAAAATTCATAAAATTTTCCCAAATGTATCATCTATTTGTGATAAATGTCAATCCCAAGAAGCTACTATAGCGCACTGATTCGTTTTTTGTACAAAAATTCAAAAATTTTGGAATGACATTTTTGAAATCTTTACAAAGTTATTTAAAACAAGACTGATACCCAAAGCAGAATGGATTATCTTCGGTATAACGGAAGATGGGTCCAGAACTAAATGTGTTTTCAAAAGAAACTAATGGACTATGGGTTAATAACTGGAAAAAAGCTAATTCTAAAATTTTGGAAGAAGGCTCCAATACCAACTATAAATATGTGGATTTCAAATATGTTTGAAACATTACACCTAGAAGAGATAAGACTCCTCCTAGCAGGTAAACCAGATCACTTCCACCTGACGTGGTCTGCATTTATAGAATTATTACAAACATAGGGTGCAAAAGTACTTTAAAAAAAATTTTGAGGGTCAGGTAAGGGGGGATGATAGTTGAAGAGTTGGTATGTCCCATTTACGTAATGCTCATAAAAATATTTGTTTCTCTCTTTTTCCTCTTTCTCTTTCTCTTTCTTTCCTAGGGTCTATTTCTTAACTCTTTTCTTTTGTTTTTAATTTTGCTCTTATAGGGTCTTCGTCCTTTTTTGTTGTCACATTTCCTACACTTTCACTTTTTCCTTCACTTTCTTCTTTCTTTCAATCTATTCCTTTTCTAGTGTAAAAAATAAATGGAGTACATTAATTGTAAGAAGATATAAATGACGAGTACTAATGTATGTGGTTGTAATGTAATGTACTTCTAATAAATAAAAATAAAAAAAAATAAAAAAATTGAAAGACACAAAAAAGCTGGAGCAACTCAGCGGGTCTTGGAGAAAAGGAATAGGTGGCGTTTCTTGAACGTCGAGTCGCAGGTAGATAAGGTGGTCAAAGAGGCTTTTGGCACTTTGGCCTTCATCAGTCAGAGTATTGAGTATAGACGTTGGGAGGTCATGTTGCAGTTGTATAAGACGTTGGTGAGACCACATTTAGAATATTGTGTTCAGTTCTGGGCACCATGTTATAGGAAAGATATTGTCAAGCTTGAAAGGGTTCAGGAAAGATTTACGAGGATGTTGCCAGCACTAGAGAGTGTGAGCTATAGGGAGAGGTTGAGTAGGATGGGTCTCTATTCCATGAAGTGCAGGAGGATGAGGGGTGATCTTGTAGAGGTGTACAAAATCATGAGAGGAATAGATCGGGTAGATGAAACAGAGTCTTTTACCCAGAGTAGGTGAATCGAGGACCAGAGGACATGGGTTCAAGGTGAAGGGGAAAAGATTTAATAGGAATCCGAGGGGTAACTTTTTCACACAAAGGGTGGTGGGTGTATGGAACAAGCTGCCAGAGGAGGTAGTTGAGGCTGGGACTATCCCATCAGGTACATGGATAGGACAGGTTTGGAGGGATATGGACCAAGCACAGGCAGGTGGGATTAGTGTAGCTGGGACATTGTTGGCAGTGTGGGCGAGTTGGGCTGAAGGGCCTGTTTCCACACTGTATCACTCTATGACTCCACACTCTTACCACCTTAATGACATCTTGTAGAACAGAACCATTCTGCTTCACTGTAAATTGCCTATATTCCTGAACACTGTGCATAGAAGCATAGACCAGCACAGCGCCGGAGCAGGCCCTTCGGCCCACAATGTCTGTGCTGAACACGATGCCAAGATACACTGGGGATACGATGGCAGGGAACAAGAAACATATTGCAACGGCTGCCTATTATATGTCTGACTATCTCAGTGCTTAATAGGTTTCAGTCAATTTAAACTGCTGGAGTCCTGCGCTGTCCAACATTGACTTCTCATATTATTTCACTCCGTAGTGACATATCTAAATTGTAAATACACATGAAGGGGAATCAAAGTCTTGAATGAGCAAATCAATGTCAGTTTTGTGTGTTTAATTCAGCCTCTCAACACCAAGTTAACAGAAGCATATGAATGAGATTAAGAAATAATCTCTTTCTTGGGCAGAGGGTCTTCAAGGCATCTACTGAACATCGTGTCAACATGCCAAACCATGAACCATGTGTGTCTATTATGATCCAGATTAAAAATACAGCTGCGTACGATATATGATAGTGCTGTTTGTTTTTTAGATTGGTACGGGGATTATGGCAGGGAATGGAAGTTCACACATTCACAAGTTCCAGGGGGCAGAATTAGGCCATTCGGCCCATCAAGTCTACTCTGTCATTCAATCATGGCAGATCTATCTTTCCCTCTCATCCCCATTCACCTGCCTTATAGACAATAGACAATAGGTGCAGGAGTAGGCCATTTGCCCCTTTGAGCCAGCACCGCCATTCAATATGATCATGGCTGATCATCCCCAATCAGTACCCCGTTCCTGCCTTCTCCCCATATCCCCTGACTCCGCTAATTTTTAAGAGCCCTATCTAGCTCTCTCTTGAAAGCATCCAGAGAACCTGCCTCCACCGTCCTCTGAGGCTTTATCCCCATAACCCCTGACACCCGTACTAATCAAGAATCCATCTATTTCCACCTTCAAAATATCCATTGACTTGGCCTCCACAGCCATCTGTGGCAATGAATTCCACAGATTCACCCACCCTCTGACTAAATAAATTCCTCCTAATCCTTTCTAAAGGTACATCCTTTATTCTGAGGCTATAGCCTCTGGTCCTAGACGCTCCCACCAGTGGAAACATCCTCTCCACCTTCACTCTATCCAGGCCCTTCTCTATTCAGTAGGATATGGATCACGCGCAAACAGATGATATTAGTTTATCTTAGCATGATGTTCAGCACAAACATTGTGGGCCGAAGGGCCTGTTCCTTTCCTGTATTGCTCTATATTGGAAATTGGTATCACGGGCAGATAAGGGGGATTCATGAAGGCTGTCATGGTGGCGCAGCGGTAGTGTTGCTGCCTTATGGTGAATGCAGCGCCGGGTTCGATCCCCACTACGGGGGGCTGTCTGTACGGAGTTTGCACGTTCTATAGGGCTCTTAAAGATAGGGGATATGGGGAGAAGGCAGGAACGGGGTACTGATTGGGGATGATCAGCCATGATCACATTGAATGGCGGTGCTGGCTCGAAGGGCTGAATGGCCTACTCCTGCACCTGTTGTCTATTGTCTATTGGATCAATATTTCTACGCTTTTTCTCCCACGTCCCCTAGATGTTTCTAACATTGCCCCTAAAGTGTAGGGAATGGATGTAAAAGTGGGATATCATAAAACTAGAGTGAACGGATGATCGATGATCAGCTTGGACTCAGTGGACTGAAGGACCTGTTAATTGGCCTTTATAACATTGTCCCTAATGTGTAAGGAGTGGGTGCAACAGTGGAATCTCGATGAACTTGTGTGAATGGATGTTTGACAGACTCGGTGGGCTGAAAGGTCTGTTTCCATGACTACATGCACCACTATTAGATCACAGCCTCCTGTATTCCAAGGGATAAAGATAATCAACTTATTTTTTGTCAAAGGGATTACCTGACTCCTCGGTCTAGTCTGGTGAGACTGCATTTTGGTAATGGATTCTTCCCGACATTATTCCCCCAAGAATATTTGTGATTCAGAGTAATGCAACAAAATTATCAGTGGAGCATGAATTGCAATTAAAACACAACGTGTACGCTTGTCCTACGACACCAGGATAAGCTCTCAACCAGGAAAACCAAGCCCAAAGCCAAAGTGTTAAAGAAGGAACTGCAGATGCTGGAAAATCGAAGGTACACAAAAATGCTGGAGAAACTCAGCGGGTGCAGCAGCATCTATGGAGCGAAGGAAATAGGTAACGTTTCGGGCCAAAACCCTACTTCTTCTTAGCCAAAGTATTGTCTAAACTGCATAGACAAAAATGTCTGAAGAAGAGTCTCGACCCGAAACGTCGCCAATTCCTTCTCTCCATAGATGCTGCCTCACCTGTTGAGTTTCTCCAGCCTTTTTGTCTTCCTCCGATTTTACCAGCATCTGCAGTTCATCCAGAACCAGGGGCCACAGTTTAAGAATAAGGAGTAAGCCATTTAGAAAGGAGACAAGGAAACACTTTTTCCTCACAGAGAGTGGTGAGTCTGTGGAATTCTCTGCCTCAGAGGGCGATGGAGGCAGGTTCTCTGGATGCTTTCAAGAGAGTGCTGGATAGGGCTCTTAAAAATAGCGGAGTCAGGGGATATGGGAAGAAGGCAGGAACGAGGTACTGATTGGGGATGATCAGCCATGATCATATTGAATGGCGGTGCTGGCTCAAAGGGGCAAATGGCCTACTCCTGCACCTATTGTCTATTGTCTATTGTCTATAAGGCAGGTGAATGGGGATGAGAGGGAAAGATAGATCAGCCATGATTGAATGACAGAGTAGACTTGATGGGCCGAATGGCCTAATTCTTCCCCCTGGAACTTGTGAATGTGTGAACTTCCATTCCCTGCATAATCCCCGTACCAATCTAAAAAACAAACAGCACTATCATATATCGTACGCAGCTGTATTTTTAATCTGGATCATAATAGACACACATGGTTCATGGTTTGGCATGTTGACACGATGTTCAGTAGATGCCTTGAAGACCTCTGCCCAAGAAAGAGATTATTTCTTAATCTCATTCATATGCTTCTGTTAACTTGGTGTTGAGAGGCTGAATTAAACACACAAAACTGACATTGATTTGCTCAATATTCTTAAACATCTAAACTATATATACCAACTTATGCTTAGGACAATAACTAACCATGTGCAATAATCAGTTACCTGCATGTTAACTGATTGTGTAGAGCCAAGTATATCAATAGGGTTGTCAAGTCGGCACCTCCCTTCACTGGAGTTTCGCTAAGTAGGGCCTACGACACCTCGGGAAGACTCAACCGTTAGTTCTGGTGTCCCAACCCCCCCCCCCCCCTCCCACCCCAATACCTGCTTTCACCACCTACGCTACCAGTATCTACCAAATAAAGGAAGCGGCAGACGATTTAATTTGGGATTTAGAGTAATGCGATGAGATTACCAGTGGAGCGTAAGAGAATATAGCGTGGGAACTGTGAAGTATGGGAAAAGCTTTCGCTGAAACAATAATCTGGTGAAATGATAACACAGCAAACTGTTTAATGTCAAAATGTGAAGCCTCATTCGGAATATCGCAGTGAGTGATAGAAATATTCCCTCGCTGATAGTCATCGAGAGACATTTTCATTATCTGTGGCAGAGTACTAATCTGGCAGGATAGATTGACAACCCTTCTCTAGAATCCACCTGTATCCATACATGGTTCAATGGTGCGTTATCTGTCACCTATGCAACTGCACTGTGAACATCTTTGGGCCTATGTTCCAGACGCAGGCGCCGCCGGTTCTGGTCGCCCCATTACAGGAAGGATGTGGAGGCTTTGGAAAGGGTGTAGAGGAGGTTTACCAGAATGGTGCTTGGATTAGGCGGTATTAGCTACAGGGAGAGGTTGGGCGGGCTTGGACTGTTTTCTCTGGAACACTGAAGGTTGCAGAGGAAGACCTCATAGAAGTACATAAAAGGATGGGAGGTAAAGATAATAATAATGGATGGGATTTATATAGCGCCTTTCTAATACTCAAGGCGCTTTACATCGCATTATTCATTCACTCCTCAGTCACACTCGGTGGTGGTGAGCTACTTCTGTAGCCACAGCTGCCCTGGGACAGACTGACGGAAGCGTGGCTGCTAATCTGCGCCTACGGCCCCTCCGACCACCACCAATCACTCACACACATTCACACGCAGGCAAAGGTGGGTGAAGTGTCTTGCCCAAGGACACAACGACAGTATGCACTCCAAGCGGGATTCGAACCGGCTACCTTCCGGTTGCCAGCCAAACACTTAGCCCATTGCGCCATCTGTCAGAACCTTTTTACCAGGATAGAAAAATCAAATACTAGAGGGCGTAGCTTTAAGGTGAGGAGGGGAGCCAAGGTTAAACGAGATGTGAGGGGCAACTTTTTTTACACAGGGTGGCAAGTGCCTTGAACATGCTGCCGGGGTTGGTAACTGCGGCAGATACACTAGTGGTATCTGATCGACTTTTGAAGAATCTCGACCTGAAACGTTACCCATTCCTTCTATCCAGAGATGCTGCCCCATCCTGCTGAGTCATAGAGTCATAGTGATACAGTGTGGAAACAAGCCCTTCAGCCCAACTCGCCCACATGTCCCAGCTACCCTAGTCCCACCTGCCTGCGCTTGGTCCATAACCCTCCAAACCTGTCCTATCCATGTACCTGTCCACCTGTTTCTTAAACGATGGGATAGTCCCAGCCTCAACTACTTCCTCTGGCAGCTTGTTCCATACACCAACCACCCTCTGCGCGAAAACGTTACCTCTCAGATTCCGATTAAATCTTTTCCCCTTGACCTTGAACCTATGCCCTCTGGTCCTCGATTCACCTACTTTGCGTAAAAGACTCTGTGCGTCTACCCGATCTATTCCTCTCATGGTTTTGTATACCTCCATCACAGTGAGGAGGTGCCTGGTGAACTCACTGTGGTGGATGTTAATTTGTGTTTATTGTGTGTTTTGTTATTTATTATTATATGTATGACTGCAGGCAACGAAATTTCGTTCAGACCGAAAGGTCTGAATGACAAATAAAGGAATCTCTAATCTCTAATCTCTAATCTCTAAGATCACCCCTCATCCTCCTGCGCTCCGTGGAATAGAGACTCCAGCATTTTGTGTCTATCTTTTGAATAGGCATATGGTTTTGCAGGGAATGGAAGGATATGGATTATGTGCAGGTAGACAAGAGATGGTCTTGGCGTTATGTTTGGCACAGACATTGTGGGCCGAAGGGCCTGTTCTTGTGCTGTACTGTTCTATGTTCTATGAAATGCTAAATGACTTATTTGACAATAAAACTCTCTTCCCTCTTGACATAATAAATAAACAAAAAAGAGCTCAAACCTCGTGTGTGTCTTCATCCCAGGACTTTACCCAACCCTCTATCTACAATACCCCACTCCCTTCCCCACCAAGCTTTGTCCTTCCTCCCTACCCCGCAATCAATCCGGGCGGCGCGATGGCGCAGCGGTAGAGTTGCTGCCTTACAGCGCTTGCAGTGCCGGAGATCCGGGTTCGATCCTGACTACGGGGGCTGTCTGTACGCAGTTTGTACGTTCCCCCCCCGAGACCGCATGGGTTTTCTCCGAGATCTTCGGTTTCCTCCCACACTCCAAAGACGTGCGGGTTTGTAGGCTAATTGGCTTGGTGTAGGGGTGAATTGTCCCTTGTGTGTGTAGGATAGCGTTAATATGCGGGGATCGCTGGTCGGTGAGTGCGGGCTCGGTGGGCCGTAGGGCCTGTTTCCGCGCTGTATCTCCAAAACGAAAAAATAAATAAAAACTGAAGATAGGTTCCGACCCGAAAAGTCACCTCTCCATGTTCCCCAGGGATGCTAGCTGACCCACCGAGTCACTCCAGAATTTTGTGTCCATCTTAGGTACAGACCAGCATCTGCACTTCCCTTTTATTACATTGCCGCAAGGGTGTCATACCCTTGAAACCTGCTGAATAATGAAAGGCATAGATACAGTGAATGGTGAAAGGCTGTTTCCAGTAATGAGAGAGTTCAGAATCGGAGGGCACAGCCTCAGAATAAAAGTACGTACCTAAAAGGCTCTGTCCCACGGGTTTGCGGTCATTGGCGGTCGCGGCGTCGCCGGAAGAGGGGACCGCACGGCAACCACGAGAGCGCCGCACGGATGCTGCGCGGGGGGGGGGGGCCAAGTACGGCCGGATCAACGAGCTTGCGGTTTCGGCTGATGACGTCCTTCGGATCGCGGGGCTGTGGCGGCGGCCGTGCCGCACCCGTACCTCACTGGCGGAGGCTGTGCGGTAGGAACATATTTTTGGACAGTGTTGTTTTTTTTTTAGCACCGTGCGGTGTTGGGAACAACGCCGCACGGCCCCGGGATTGTGCGTTTGACCGAGCCCGCGGTCTCTGGCGGAACAGGAGCGGTAGATAGTTCCTGTTTCGCCGCCAATGACCGCAGACTCGTGAGACAGGCCTTTTAGAATGGAGATGAGGAAGGAATTCTTTCGCCTGAGGGTGGTGAATCTGGAGAACACACTGCCAAGACTTTGGGTATCTTTAAAGCGGCGATTGATAGTTTCTTGACTAGTAAAGGCGTCAAAAGTTATGGGGAGAAGGCAGGAGAATGGGGTTGAGAGGAGAAAATTATATCAGCCATGATCAAATGGCAGATAAGACTTGATGGGCCGAATGGTCTATTTCAGCTTCTGTATCTTATGGTATTACTCTTATTTTGCAAGTTGTACATTAATATACCACATTAACAAGAATATAAATAACGATCTCCTTAATTTCTTACTCTCTACTCTTTCTCTCTTCTTTCTTTTCTTCACTTTTCCTCTTTCCCCCCTTTTTCCTTTTCACACACCATATATCACATGCTTTTCT
Source organism: Malacoraja senta (assembly GCA_038087875.1). Taxonomy (NCBI): domain Eukaryota; kingdom Metazoa; phylum Chordata; class Chondrichthyes; order Rajiformes; family Rajidae; genus Malacoraja; species Malacoraja senta. Next base: position 5,491,144 of record CM075981.1, on the reverse strand, counting down.
ATCTTTTATTTATTCTCTCTTTTTCGCTTTCATTATTAAAAAAATAAGAAAATAAGAAGCTGTATATAAAAATGTAACATGTCAATCTATATTAGGCACCTTGGTGCCATATTACTGTACTCACTTCTAATAAAAATAAAATTTTAAAAAATTAAAATTAAAAAATAACCACATTACACTGTTAAAGATGGGCGGCATGGAGGCCCAGCGGTAGAGTTGCTGCCGCACACCACCAGAGTCCCGGATTCGATCCCGACTACGGGCGCTGTCTGTACGGAGTTTGTACGTTCTCCCCGTGGCCTGCGTGGGTTTCTCTCCGGGAGCTCCGGTTTCCTCCCACACTCCAACGACAGTACAGTACAGGTTTTGTGGGTTAATTGGCTTGGTAAAAATTGTAAATTGTCCCCGTTGTGTGTGTGTGTGTGTGTGTGTGTGTGTGTGTGTGTGTGTGTGTGTGTGTGTGTGTGTGTGTGTGTGTGTGTGTGTGTGTGTGTGTGTGTGTGTGTGTGTGTGTGTAGGATGGTGTCGGTGTGCAGGGTCGCTGGTCGGTGGGCCGAAGGGCCTGCTTCCACTCTGTATCTCCAAACCGAACTAAAAATAGATGAAATGCGATGCTGCGGGGCAACAGGAACAACAAGAGCGGAGCGGTATCATGAAGTCCCACTCACCTTCGCAGGAGCAAGTTTAAGTAGCTCGCAAATAAAATGCTTTCCCTGGACCCGCACCTGCAGGTTGCACCAAGTGGGCATTTGCGAGGCGGTGCTGAATGCAAGGCACTTGACTGCAGTAAAGCAAGCACATAGCTGCAGTAATTCATCAGATGGCTGAGGGCTGTTAGATAGATGCCAAAACAAATAGGGTATATAAGAGCCGAGAGGGAGAATGGTGCTCAGAAGTACAATTTATACCTCTGATACTCAACTCGGAGTTTTGCTGAAGCAAGCGCAATGTATTTCTTCAAGTCTCATCAATTAAATCACTCCTCCCACTGCATTTCTTTCTTAAATTCTAAAGGTCATCAAGTCCAATGCTACTTCTATGCCTATCCTTGGAGCCCCTCTGTTAGAAAGGGTTGCCACAGGCAATTTTATTCTGATTGTTTCTGTATTTAACCTCTTTTGAAATCGACAGTGCCATTTCAAAGCTATGCATTTGGAAATGCAAATAGACCCCATCAAATGACCCCCCCCCCCCCCTCAAATAACTCTTAACAAATCTGTGAAAGGCAACCTGATTTTTTTCCTTGGCAAACGTCATGTGGTTTTTGGCAGTGTATTGGCAATTATTCTGATGTGGAATTTTTCACAGAGGGTTGTGAGTCTGTGGAATTCTCTTCCTCAGAGGACGGTGGAGGCCGGTTCTCTGGATACTTTCAAGTGAGAGCTAGATAGGGCTCTTAAATATAGCGGAGTCTTGGTTTCTTGGTTTCTTGGAGTCAGGGGATATGGAGAGAAGGCAGGAATGGGGTACGGATGATCAGCCATGATCACATTGAATGGCGGTGCTGGCTCGAAGGGCCGAATGGCCTACTCCTGCACCTATTGTCTATTGTCTATTAAGGGATAACTTTTACATCTTGTAAGAGTCAGAACTTACAAAATTCATAAAGGATTGGACAGGCTAGATGCAGGAAAACATGTTCCCGAAGTAGGGGGAGACCAGATTCCAGGGGGTCACAGTTTAAGAATACGGGGTAAGATGAGGACTGAGATGAGGAAAGACTTTTTCACCCAGAGAGTTGTGAGTCACGCCAGAGACCTGGGTTCGATCCTGACTAGGGGTGTTGTCCCTGCGGAGTTTATACGTTCTCCTCCGTTGTCAGAGTGAGGCTAAATGCGAATTGGAGGAACAGCATCTCATATTTCACTTGGAGCAGCTTACAGCCCAGTGGTATAATTATTGATTTCTCTAACTTCAAGTAACCCTGGCATTCCCTCTCTCTCTATCCCTCCCCCCACCCAAGTCACACCAGCTTTCGTTTTCAGCCAACAAACAGCATATCTTTCATTCATTGTCTTTATCTCTCCACATCATCGTCGATATCTCTCGTTTCCTCTTTTCCCTGACAAGTCTGAAGAAGGGTCTCGACCCGAAATGTCACCCATCCCTTCTCTCCAGAGAAGGTGCCTGTCCCGCTGAGTTACTCCAGCTTTTTGTGTCTATCTTCGGTTTAAACCAGCATCTGCGGTTCCTGCCTACACATACTAATCTAAACAACTATTTGTGATTCCCATTCCCCATACGCCTGCAAATAATTTCTCTCTTGCCAATGCAATCCTCTTTTGATACCCCTCAATGACTGAGTCTGTTTCATCATCTTCACAGGCACTGAAGCACTAGTCATCCCAATCTGTGCATAATTCAGTCGTCCTGATATCCAAGAGGTTGGACACAAAGGAAAGAAGATCACGTATTAAAGAACTGCAGCTAACGCGCAGGGGAAGTTAAGAGTACATTTTCAAGAGAGTGCAAAGTTCAGAACTTGTGTAGAATATAGTTTTTAGTTGCAGAGTTCCTACTTCAAAAAATCGGGGCTGAATCAATAATTGTCACCAGTGGCAGCAACCCAACTTATAATTTTATAAAATAAGAGAGAAAAAAAATTCAAAGTGATAATATGGAAGAGAGGGAGGGAAGGGAAAAATTCAGTTCAAGAGTCAAGAATGTCAAGAGTGTTTTATCGTCATATGTCCCAGATAGAACAGATATGTTCCAGATATGTCCCAGACTAAAGGAATCAAGAGATATGGGGAGAAGGCAGGAACGGGGTACGGATTTTGGATGATCAGCCATGAAGGGCTCGAAGGGCCGAATGGCCTACTCCTGTGCCTATTTTCTATGACGCTCCCACTGGTGGAAACATCCTCTCCACATCCACTCTATCCAGGCCGTTCACTTTTCAGTTAGCTCTGCTCTGGGTTCCAAAGATTCTTGCTCCTTGTATCTTTTTTTGTGGTTTAGTTCACAGCTGCGGCGCGGAAACAGGCCCTTCGGCCCACCGAGTCCGCGCCGACCAGTGATCCCCGCACATTAACACCATCCTACACACACTAGGGACGATTTACATATATACCAAGTCAATTAACCTAGAAAACCTGCACGTCTTTGGAGTGTGGGAGGAAACCGAAGACCTCGGAGGAAACCCACGCAGGTCACGGGGAGAACGTACAAACTCTGTACAGACAGGTCCCGAAGTCGGGATCGAACCCGGGTCTCTGTCGCTGTGAGGCAGCGACATTACCGCTGCACCGCCGTGCCGTGAGGAGCCATGTTTAGACACGGAGAATGTGAGACAGGACTGCAAATTATGTTGATCCAGCCTGCAGGAGAGTATCTGAACTGATATCGCAGGCTGGGATCTGTGTACAAAATAAAATGAAATGACTCCGTTCCTGATATGCTATTTATTATGCCCCCCAACTATTATTTTCTAATGAACTAACATGCTTTCTTTATTAAGTATGTGTTGTGAGTTCCACTTACCAAGCAAATTTCACGTATTCAATTTGTGAGCCCGCCTTACAATTATCCATCTTCACAGCTGAAGATGAAACACAAGGAACTGCAGATGCAAAAAAAAAAGACACTGCGCTGGAGAGACTCAGCAGGTCAGGCACGGTGGCGCAGCGGTAGAGTTGCCGCCTTACAGCGCTCGCAGCGCGGGAGGCCCGGGTTCGATCCCAAAAACCGGGTACATCTGGAGTTTGTACGTTCTCCCCGTGACCCGCGTGGGTTTTCTCCGAGATCTTCGGTTGCCTCCCACACTCCAAAGACGTGCAGGTTTGTAGGTAAATTGGTTTGGTGAATGTAAAAATTATCCCTAGTGTGTGTGTAGGATAGTGTTAGTGGGCGGGGATCGCTGGTCGGCGCAGACCCGGTGGGCCGAAGGGCCTGTTTCCGCGCTGTATCTCTAAACTAAACTAAACTAAAAGGCAGCATCTTTGGAAAATGTGGATAGGTGACATTTCAGGTGGGGTCCTGTTTTCAGACTGAGGGGGATGTTTGTCCCACCCTGCTTGTCCTGGATTCAATGCCCCATGAAATCATCCTGACTAAATTATTGGTAGACAAAAATGCTGGAGAAACTCAGCGGGTGCGGCAGCATCTATGGAGCGAAGGAAATAGGCAACGTTTCGTCCTGAAACCCTGAAGGAAATAGGCAACGTTTCGGGACGAAACCCTTCCGGGTTTCGTCCCGAAACGTTGCCTATTTCCTTCGCTCCATAGATGCTGCCGCACCCGCTGCGTTTCTCCAGCATTTTTGTCTACCTTCGATTTTTCCGGCATCTGCAGTTCCTTCTTGAACAACTGACTAAATTATTGATGCCCTTCCCATTTTAAGGTTTATAGTGTATGTTTCTGCTCCCACCAAAGCTTCTGGAAGTTTGTTCCATGCTATTTGTACACCTGTGGACTTGTAGCGTGAGCTACCTTCAGCTAGCCCTGAGACCCTGTTGGACTTGAGGGACGCAGCGGGGAAACAGGCCTTTCGGCCCACCGAGTCCGCACCGACCAGCGACCGTCCCGTACACGAACACTACCCTACATACACACTGCAGACAATTTTACACTTCTTACCAAAGCCAATTAACCTACACACCCGTATGTCTTTGGAGTGTGATTGATGCCTTTCAACGCCAGAGACCCGGCTTTGATCCTGACTACAGGTGCTGCCTGCACGTTAAAGGGCCTGTCCCACTTACGTGTCCTTGGCTCGCAGATTACTCGACCTCGTGGTCGCTTGAGGCGTACGGGCACCGTATGGCCACGCGGGGTCGGTCCCACATAGAAGTGCGGAGGGGTATGGAGTTGTGCGGGGCTGGTCCCGACATCGCGCGGGGCTCCGAAATTCTTGCAGCGAACAAAATCTTCGCACGCCAAAGGCCTGTCGCGGAACTGACGGCCAAAGTGGGACAGGCCCAAGACCCTGGCGCGACGCAACGTCTCACCTTCAACAGCAGCAGAAGCAGGCAAACGTTCGCCGAACTCGGCCTGGGGCCCACGGCCGTTGCGGATCCGGATCCGCCCCCACTTCTACTCCCAGAGCGGGGCCAGGTGAGGAGCTGTTCTGCTGGCGGGGAGGATTTGATGAACTTTTCAGAAGGTTTTGTTTGGCGGGGAGAAACAAAGGCAGTCAGACTTTGCAGTTCAGAGCTTTGTCGATCTGCAGAGACTTTCTTTGTTCAAGGATTCCTCTAATAAGGGAGGATTTGTCCATGTATCTGTAAAGTCGTAGGAGCGGCAGTGGCTGGCGGAAGGCCAAGTTACACTTGAACGAGTGGGAGCTGAGTCTAGAGTGGTGTTTGTGGTCAGTAACATCGGAAAGCTCCCTCCTACACCGACTTGCCCGGTCCAGGTGGGCTGGGTAAGAACGGCAACAGTGCCTTGGATTTCGTTGAAGCCGGGGAGGAGTCGGAGGCCTGAGGAAGAAGCATAAGGAAGCTCCATTTTTTTACGACGGGGAGGATTGGCACGGACATTTCCTATCTTATCAGGAGGAGACTGCTTCTGTTGCTTGCCAAGAAAGCCTTCACAGGACTATTTAACTGCTGCAAAAGAGTGGAGGTGCAGCAACAGCAGAAAGACTGCTTTGGATATAAACTACTGATACTTTGTGTGTTGTGCCACGCCCTAAAGATGGCGGCCCCTCAGAGTTATGCAGCTGTCGCGCGGTCGGCAGTCTCAGAGACTGAGGGCCATGAGTTGATGGGGCGCACATATGGTGTAAAAATGTACATGAAGAGCAACCTGCCCTTAAAGGCCTTTCTAGATGCGTTGGGTGAGACTGTTGGAAAGAAAGCCATCGTCTCGGGCGCGGTGGTCAGTGGGAAGGTTGTGGTTATACTAAAGACTGAACAGGCGGTGGCTCTGGCTCTGGAAAGGGGGGTAACAGCAGGGGGGATTTTCGCGGCGGTGGACCCATGGGGGGGTCCCGTTTTGCCGGTCATTCTGTCCAATGTTCCCACTTTTGTTCCGGATGCGCTCCTGCTCCCACATGTAAGGAAGCTGGGGGAGGTGCGGTCAGGGCTCACCAAACTGTTGTACAGGTTTGACGATCCTGAGATGCAGCATGTATATACGTTCAAGCGTCGCGTGTATATACAGTTGGCAAAGGGGATGGACACGGAGGGGAGTTTTGAGGTGGAGGTGGATGATTTCTCCTATCGCGTGTTCTGGAATGCGGGCCAAGTGCGTTGTCACGGTTGCAAACAGGTGGGGCATTTTCGCAAGAATTGTCCCAGGACCCGGGCTGCCAGTTCCACCACGATGGCACGGGAAAGCACTACTGGCCCATCTGGGGCTGCTGGTTTTACCACGGTGGCCCGTGAAGGCTTTACCCCCCTACCCCCAACCCCTATCCCCCCACCACCCCCATGTCCCGTACCTGTGGCGGTGGATGCCGGAGAAGTGCGTAGGGTGGATGGGAAGGTTTGGGAGCATCAGCAGGGGAGGAAAGTCAATAAAAAGAAGAAACATCTCCAGGCTGATCCCCTAGAAGATGATCACCTCCAAGCGGGACCCCAGGAAGCAGATAATTTCATGCTCGCCTCTGAGATAGAAGGTAATGTGGAGGTAGAGGCTTCTGCAATGGAGCTCACCGTACCACCGTACGCCAGTGGTTCGAAGAGGAGGAGACATGGGTCGTCCGATACAGAGAAGGGCCCTGAAGTTCAGGGGCAACCTGAAGGGGAGCCTTCCCCTCCTGTTGAGGTGGGGTACCCAGGGCAAGTTTCCTCTGAGGGGGAGGATGCCTCTGTAGGTCTGGGGCCACCTGAGAGTGGCGATATATTGCTCTTGGGGGCTGTTCCCCCAGAAAACATGTCTGCTAGCTTAGTGGATGACCAGGGGCAGCCTGAAGGGGGGGAATTGGGTGAGGGGGTGGGTCCCCAACATGAGCTCCCCGTTGAGGCTACAAGCCCAGTTGAGGGGTGTAATGCCCCACTGGTTGAGGGAGCAGGGGAGACTCCAGTAACATCGGCCCCTGAGGGACACAGTGGGGTGATTCACCTGGTGGTGGGGGACGGGGACTCTCTGGGTGACGGTGCAGGGGCGGATACCCTGGGTGCGGAGGAGGGCAAGATCGTTTTGGATCGTGTCCTTAGGTCGGACTCCAGACAGACCCGCTTACAGCAAGGCCCGGAGACTTGCTCTGAGTTCACTGTTCCCAATCTGGTTACAGAGGGCGATGGGAGCGTGCAGGAGACTGGCCAACTGTCAGAAAGCTTGCCGCGGTCAGAGGCACCGGTACCTGCCCCTGTCACTGATCCTGGGGGTGGGATGGTGACAGAGGAGGGACTGTGTGATGTGGCTGGAATGCCCACCTCACAGGGAGGGGTGAGCGAGGCGGCTGAGAGTAGTAACCATCTGGACTCGGGCTCGGACATTGAGTGTGAGGAGGAGGGGTACCCGGAGTCCATCGACAATGAGTTGACGGACTGCTCCACCCGCGGCCCCGTGTCTCAACTTGTCGAAGTCTGGGAACTTCGGAAGTTCTTAAAGGACACTAGAGGGAGTAGGAACAAGGTGGAGTTGGCTGTCGACCGCTGGTCGGACCTGATGGCGCCCATGCAGTCCATTCATGCCATCCTTCAGAAGAAGGGGAATGAGGCGGGGCTAGTAAGAAATGAGAGGCGCCAGTTCCAAGAGCTTTTTAAGGTCCTAAAGAGAGGGAAGAAGGGTAGGGGCGGCTCCAATCCATCACCGGGGACGGGTAAAAGATCAAGTGTACTTTCAAAATGAAGCTCACTATAGCCAGCCTTAATATCAATGGGGGCAGGGGGTCTCTCCGTAGGTTTCACCATCTCTCAGTGCTCAGAGACGGGAGATATGCGGTGAGCTTCCTGCAGGAAACACACACTGTGGCTAGTGATGAACCCACATGGCTCCTGGAGTGGGAAGGGGGGGTCTATATGAGTCATCTCAGCTCCAAATCGAGTGGAGTAGCCTTCCTGTTGGCCCCGTCTTTCCAGCCGGAGATCCTCAAAGTGCAGGAGGTTGTACCAGGCCGTTTGCTGTATCTGGCCGTGCGCTTGGATGGTGTGCCATTACACTTCGTTAATGTGTACGCCCCCAAGATCGGCGCAATGCAGACGCGCTTAACAGGGGAAATGACCACGTTGTTGAATACTATCGACCGTGGGGAGTGTGTTTTCCTTGGGGGAGATTTTAATTGTGCCCTTGAGACAAGAGATCGCTCTGGCGTTCAGCGTGACCCGGGAGCAGTGAAGACTTTGAGGGAGATGGTGGACTCTTTTGAGCTGGTAGATGCTTGGAGGAATTTCCATCCTGACTCTAAAGCCTTCTCGTACAGGTTTGAGGGTGGTGGGTCCCATATTGATCATTTATACGTGTCCAAGGCCTATGTCTCTTGTGTTTCGGCAGCCTCCATGCAGCCGGCGCCATGCTCGGACCATTGCCTGGTGCGAGTGGACTTTATCCCAGCGCGCACACGGGCAGGGTCCGCGTACTGGCATTTAAATAGCCAGCTGTTGGAGGATTGCCGATTCCGGGATTCATTCAGGCAGTTCTGGGTGAGGTGGAGAGAGAGGCAGGGGCGTTTCCTTTCCCTAAGGCAGTGGTGGGACGTGGGGAAAGTCTACGTCCGTCAGTTTTGCCAGGACTATGCGAGGGGGTCGACCAAGGGGCGGGAATCCGAGATCGGACGGCTTGAGAGAGAGTTGCTCGACTTGGAGGCTCATCTGGATCAGACTGGTGGGGCTTCGTGTGAGTGGGAGGAATACCAGGAGAAGAAGGGAGCACTGAGGGACTTGCAGCTTAGGAGGTCCCGGGGTGCGTATGTGAGGTCGCGGGTCCAGATGTTGCACGACCTGGACCGCGCCTCCCCCTTTTTCTTTTCTCTGGAGAAGGGGCGAGGAGCCCGCAGGCAGCTTGTAGAGTTGCTTGCGGATGATGGCTCCTCTGTCACAGATCCAGAGAGCATTGGTGCCTCGGTTCGGTCTTTCTACAGGACTCTGTTCTCAGCTGGCACATCGAGTGGGGAGGCGCAAGAAGTCCTGTGGGAGGGCTTACCCGTAGTGTGCAATGATGTGGCTGAACACCTGGATGATCCCCTAACTCTGGAGGAGTTGACTGGTGCCCTGCACCAGCTTAGGAGGGGCAAGTCTCCAGGGCTGGATGGGCTGACTGTGGAGTACCTTAGAGCCTTCTGGGATGTCCTGGGGGGCGACTATATGAAGGTCCTGGGGGAGAGCCTGGCGACCGGGGAGATGCCTTTCTCTTGGCGCAGGGCAGTTGTTGTCCTGCTGCCCAAGAAGGGCGATCTTCGCCTTTTGAAGAACTGGCGCCCGGTCTCTCTCCTCAGCACGGACTATAAAGTCTTTGCAAGGGCATTGGCGAATCGCCTGGGTCCCGTGCTGTCCCAGGTGATCCACCCTGACCAGTCGTACACAGTCCCGGGCCGGTCCATCCAGGACAATATCCATCTGCTCCGGGACCTGATCCATCTGTCCCAGGGGGCTGGTCAGTCGGTCGCTTTTCTCTCCCTCGACCAGGAGAAGGCGTTTGACAGGGTGGAGCACGACTACCTTCTTGGGACTCTGCAGGCGTTCGGATTTGGACCGCATTTTGTGGCCTGGGTCCGACTGTTATATACTGCTGCAGAATGCCTTGTTAAGGTCAACGGCTCATTGTTGGTCCCCATTCCCTTTGGGAGGGGGGTTCGTCAGGGATGTCCCATGTCCGGCCAGCTGTATTCCATCTGTGTCGAGCCTTTCCTGTGCCTTCTCCGGAGGCGGTTGACAGGCCTGGCTTTACCGGGGCCGGGGATGGAGGTGGTTCTCTCGGCCTACGCCGATGATGTCCTTCTGATGTTCACCGACCCTGTTGACCTGCGGAGGATGCGTGAGTGCCAGCAGGTTTTCTCGGCTGCATCCTCCGCCAGGATCAACTGGGGGAAGTGTTCTGGTCTCTTGATGGGTGGGTGGCAGGTGGACTCCCTGCCGGAGGAGATGGCAGGTTTTGCGTGGAGTACCACGCACCTCCTTTATCTGGGGGTCTACCTGAGTCCCGCTGAGGAGGGGTGGCCGGCGAACTGGCAGGAGCTGGAGGCGAAAGTGGTCGCCCGGCTGGGACGTTGGTCAGGCCTGCTTGGTGTGCTCTCTTACCGGGGCAGGGCTATAGTTATAAACCAGCTGGTGGCCTCTCTACTGTGGTACCGGATGGCCACTATGGTCCCATCCTCTTATTTTATAACCATGTTACAGAGGAGATTGGTCAACTTCTTCTGGGGGGAGAGGAACCACTGGGTCTCTGCTGGGGTTCTGAGTCTCCCGTTGGAGGAGGGTGGTCAGGCGCTGGTCTGTATTCGTACCCAGGTGGCGGCTCTCCGACTCAGGACCCTGCGGAGGTACGTCTACTCGGACTACCCTCCTAAATGGCACGTGCTGGCGACGTACTTTTTCCGTCAGGGGCGGTGCCTTCAGGAGGGCTCCCGGCTCCCGGTAGCGGGCATGAGTCGACGCGCTAGGCGGGAGTTGCCTGGCTTTTACCGTGAAGTCCTGAAGGCCAGGAATTTGGTCACCTTCAGCCAGGGCCCTGCTCCTCAGGGGGAGGGGGGTGTCGTGGCTGTGACGGTGGGTATCGAGGAGAGGCGTGTGCATGGAGCGATTCCGGACGAGCTTACCCCCGCTCAGTCGGAATTGTTCATAGGGCCCATGGCCCGGGACCCTCCCCGAGAGCCGGCCCCATGCAACATGAGCCGCCTTTCTGAGATGCCCAGTGTGCCATTCCGTGGCGCGGAGAGGCGAGTACTGTACAGGCTGCTCTTGCACACTCTCCACTTCCTCGCCCTCGTCTTCCGTCCAGACACACCCTGGCGGTCCGTGTTACCACCTGACGAGGGGAGCGGTCCCCAGTGGAGGTATCTCTACAAGGGAGTCCTCCCCCTTTACATCGGGGACCTGGGGTGGAGAGTTTTGCACAAAGCCGTGGCCTGTAATAGGTACTTGAGCCGGTTCACGGACTCTTCCCCTGCTTGTCATTTCTGCGGTGAGGAAGAGACCGTGTTCCACGTGTATATAGAGTGCGAGAGGTTGCAGCCCCTGTTCGAGTATTTGAAAGGGCTGCTCCTCAAGTTTTGGTTACATTTTAGTCCAACGCTATTAATTTATGGGCACCCGGTAAAGAGGGGGGAGGGTCGGGAGGGAGGAGGGGGTCTCCCTGTCGGACTGCTCCTGGGCCTGGCCAAGATGGCCATTCGCGGGTCCAGGCAGCGGGCGGTCGATGGCCGCACAGCGGTCGGCTGCCTGCCCCTTTTCCGGGGTTACGTCCGTGCCCGCGTGTCCCTAGAGAGGGAACACGCGGTGTCCACGGGGACTGTGGAGGCCTTCTGTGAACGCTGGTCACCGCAGGAGATTGAATATATTATAGATAAAAATGTTAATATTTTAATTTGATAATTATGTGTAAATGGTTTTTAAAATTGTGTGAGCTTTCTACCCTTCCTTGTAAATTGTACATTTGTTTAAAAATCTAATAAAAAAACATTTACGGAAAAAAAAAAAAAAATAAAAATAAAAAAAAAAAAAAATAAAAAAAAAAAGAGCGGGGCCAAGAAAATTGAAGGTAGACACAAAATGCAGGAGTAACTCAGCGGGACCGGCAGCATCTGTGGAGAGAAGCAATGGGTGACGTTTCGGGTCAAGACTGAAGAAGAGTCTCGACACAAAACATCACCCATTGCTTCTCTCCAGAGATGCTGCCGGTCCCGCTGAGTTACTCCAGCTTTGTGTCCATCTTCAAATGACGTCACGCGCTCCAGACGGCTGTGCGTACGCATGTAATCACGCCCGACCTTCGCTCGACCGTCTCGGCTCAACGCGATCACGAGGTCGAGTAATTTGCGTGCCAAGGACATGTAAGTGGGACAGGCCCTTTACACGTTCTCCCTGTGACCACACGGGGTTTTCTCCGGGTGCTCTGGTTTCCTCCCACACTCCAAAGACTCGCAGGTTTGTAGAATAATTGACATCGGTAAAATTGTCCCCAGTGTGTAGGACGGTGTCACTGATCGGTGTGGACTGGGTGGGCAAAACGGCCTGTTTCCGTGCTGTATCTCTAATGTGTAACGTTTCACAGCTCGCTCCAGCCCTTTCTCCATTGTCTGAAATCACTGTGGAAAACGAAGATAGAGTCCTAGATGATGAGGGGAAATCTGCAGTGGCAATAACCCAGACGTACTGCTGTGTAGATCTTGAGAAAATAGTGAAGGGGGCAGAGGAGGATGGAAGGAGGATGGAAGGAGCTGAAGGAATGATCAGAGGGGGAGGTAAAGGTGAGCATGGGAATCGGGGAAAGTTCAGAAGAGTCAAGAGAACATTGGCAGGGAAGTGGGGGAATGAGAATGTAGCAAGAGCCTGAAGACCCAACATATTTGTCGAACATTGAACAGTCCAGTACCCATAGAAAACCCAGGCAGGTCACGGGGAGAACGTAAAACTCCGTACAGACAAGCACCCGTGGCCAGGTTCGAACCCGGGTCTCTTGCTCTGTAAGCGCTGTAAGGCAGCAACTCTACCGCTGTGCCACCGTGCCCCCCGTAAAAAGTAGTCGATGAAATCCTGGAGACCAATGGGCCAAGATTGGGTATAAAGGAGACATTAGTCCCTAGTGACTGTGATTAAAGCAGGTAGGAATTACTCTGCCTGAGAACTCGATGATTAAGTCCTGAGTTTCTCCAGCATTTTTGTGTACCTTCGATTTTCCAGCATCTGCAGTTCCTTCTTAAACACATGATTAAGTCCCATTGAGAACCTGAAACAAATTGCCTTTTATTTGCCTATTTTAGGAAAACATAGATATTGAGCTGTGAATGTGATGGATTTCAAGGGACCTCTTTGTTGCTGAGGTTATTTGTTATTTTATCTTCTGTTCAGTGGCAGGTGTGCAGGCACTGGACATGTTTTAATGAACTGGAAAGTAAACAGATCATGAGCTGCTGATGCTGCCAGTCCCGCTGAGTTACTCCAGCTTTTTGTGTCTACCTTCGGTTGAAACCAGCCACGGCAGTTCCTTCCTACACAGATTTTGAACACATCTCTTGAAGAGTCAAGAGTGTTTAATTGTCAAAGGCAGAGACAAGAACTGACCTGCCACCGCTTTGTCCTGCCTCTCCTCCTTTCTAGCTTTTTCTCCTAAAATCAGTCCGAGGAAGGTTCTCGCCCTAAAAACGTCACCTCTCCATGTTCGGCAGAGATGCTGTCTGACCCGCTGAGATACTCCAGCACATTGTCTCCTATTGTTTTTAATTGTCATATGTACCGACACCATAACAATGAAATTCTTACTTGCAGCAACGTAACTGGCCTGCAAACACAATGCACGCAGACAATATATAATATATAATAAATGAAAAAAAATCAATAAATTAATAACCGCCATACTAATGCAAAAGAAACTCAGAGTCACTAGTTCAACCGAAGCCACGGCCCATAGATGTTCATAGTTTCTGAGGTTAGTGTGGTCATAAGGTCATAAGGAATAGGAGTAGAATTAGGCCATTCGGCCCATCAAGTGTACTCTGCTGGTCAATCACGGCTGATCTATCTCTCCCTCCTAACCCCATTCTCCTCCCTTCTACCCCTAACCTCTGGCACCCGTACTAATCAAGAATCTGTCTACCTCTGCCTTAAAAATATCTACTGACATGGCCTCCGCAGCCTTGAATTCCACAGATTCTCCACCTTGACTAAAGAAATTTCTCCTCGCCTCCTTCCTAAAAGAACGTCCTTTAATTCTGAGGCTGTGACCTCTAGTCCGAGACTCTCCCACTCTCCCATCCTCCCCATATCCACTCTATCCAAGCCTTTTGCTATTATGTATGATTCACACTCTTCTAAACTCCCCCTCAATCTTCTAAACTCCAGCGAGTATAGGCCCAGTGCCGACAAACGCTGGTGTTCAAGAGCCTGATGGTTGTTGGGAAGGAAGCAGCTAATCGTATGCCTGATGGCTTTGGTTTTCAGCTTCCTATACCTACTTCCAAATGGAGGGAGTGAAATGAGAGCGTGGCCAGGGTGGTGTGGGTCTCTGATGATGCTGGCTGCCTTCTTGAGGCCGCGACTCCTGTAGATCTCTTCCATGCTGGGGAGGTCAGTACCTGTGGTGGACCGGCCATTGTCTACCACTCCCATTTAGCTCCCATTTAAGTATGAAAGGGATGCAGAGGGTTGGGTGGGAGTTGTCACATAAACAATCAGGTAACCAACCCATGGTGGGATTTTGGCGTTATTGGTTATGTGATGAAATCTTCTAGAATTTCTTTGACCACAGTGGCGCAGCGTTAGAGCTCCTGCCTCACAGTGCCAGAAACCCGGGTTCGATCCCGATTCCGGGTGCTGTCTGTGCAGAGTGTGTACATTTGACCTGCGTGGGTTTTCTCCAGGCCGCTCCGGTTTCCTCCCACACTCCAAAGACGTACAGGTTTGTAGGCAAATTGGCTTGGTCAAATTGTAATTTGTCCCTAGTGTGCGCAGAATAGTGTCAGCATGCGGGGATCGCTGGTCGGCACGGACGCGGTGGGCCGAAGGGCCTGCATCTGTGCTGCATCTCTAAACTAGACTAAACTGCTTCAGATTCTAGCTCCATCCGCCCGCCCACACCCCCTCAATGCTCCATCGCCCAGAATTTTAAGTGTAAATTGAATTAGATTTAATATTCTCTTTGTTTTTTTCAAATCTGAACGCCTAATCATTTTCAGTCAAAATTTTGGACTGCTCTAATGGTGGTTGGTGTCAAAGTTCTCACAGTTGTCTCTGCAGATTGCACCCTTTAGAAAAACATCACATCCCATCAATTCGGCAAAGAACTTATAAAAATATATTGCAGTCATCTAAAAAAAGAAAGCATAAAATATGCATCTAATTTGACAAGATATAAAACTAAAAGCAGTGAAATAGAAATTACCTGTCAGTGCTTTTTTTTCCCCATAGCTATTTAAATATTTATTTGTTCCTTTTAAGCTCTGTCTCATTTCTTAGACAGTCACTGTGACAGTTTTGGGAATGTTCTAAAGGACCTCCAGTGTAAGACTATTTGATTTTTGACAGAATGATTCGACTTTTATCATGGTTTAAAATTCAGCATGCCAATCACTGCCCGAACGTGGGTGTTGCCATGGCCATTCCTCCTTATGTTGAGCAGCGCAGTAAGCAGAAGGCAATTTTAGTTTAAGATGAAAATGTTTTATTCAAACTTTGCGCCGTGTTTTCTGCTTCTCATTTTCTTAACGAAAGGGGTTTTCTTAAAGCTTTCATTGGGCACGAGGGCGGCAGTTGGCGGCCCACTGGCGCAGCGGGTAGAGCTGCTGCCTCACAGCGCCAGAGACCCGGGTTTGATCCTGACCTCGGATGTGCAGGAAAGGACTGCAGACGCTGGTTTAATTCGAAGGTAGACACATAAATGCTGGAGTAACTCGGCGGGACAGACAGAAGGAATGGGTGACGTTTCGGGTCGAGACCCTTCTTCGGACTAACCTCGGATGTTCCGTGTGTGGTGTTTTGCATGTTCTCCCTGTGACCACATGGGTTTTCTCCAGGAGCTCCGGTTTCCTCCCACATCCCAAGGGCATCCAGGTTGGAAGGTTAATTGGCCTGTGTAAATTGTACTGAGTGTGTTGGGAAGGGTTAAGAAACTGGAATATATATATCCATACATATATACATACATATATATATAAATATATATAAGGCTGGAGTAACTCAGCGGGTGAGGCAGCATTTCTGGAGAGAAGGAATGGGTGACGTTTCGGGTCGAGACCCTTCTTCAGAAGAAGGGTCTATACCCTAAACGACGCCCATTCCTTCTCTCCAGAGATGCAGCCTCACCCACTGAGTTACTCCAGCATTTTGTGTCTACCTTCGATTTAAACCAGCATCTGCAGTTCTTTTTTACATATAAATATATATAAATATATATATCTATTTATACATATAAAGTTCTTTATTTATGTGTATATATGAATATATAAAATTATATATAGTTCTGTGTCGTATATATATAGTTATTCCAGTTTCTGTGTGTATATATATATATATATACACACACAGAACTGTATATTTATGAATATATAAATATATATACAACTTTCTTGTTGTTTGTTATGGTGTTTACAGAGTATTTTCTTTACATATCTACTGTGGTGCCATAAGCAAGGGTTTCCTTGTTCCGTTTCGGTACAAATGACAATGAAACACTCTTGACTTGGACTAGTATGAATGGATGGTCGATGGTCACCATGAACTCGATGGGCCGACAAGCGACCTATCGGGTTGGGGCCCTTCCTCAGTCTGAAGAAGGGTCCCGACCTGAATCCTCACCAACCCCAGATGCTGCCTGACCTGCTGAGTTCCTCCAGCACTTTGTGATTTGCTCTCCGCTATCTCATCCCTTCCCTTAATTTAGTCTTTTTAAGCAGATGCCATTCTAGTAACTCTACTCTTCATCCAAAGCTAACTCAGGCCTCCCGCAATAGCTGTAATCAAAAATCAGATGGAGCCTATCATATATAATTGGATGATTTCACCGCAGCTTCCAGTGAAACAGTAGTCTCTGCATATTAATATTCCAACATCTCAGAGGAATGGACTTAATTTAAAGGATAGACAATCTAAATGAGAAATCTGTGGATCCCAGATTCAATCTGTGATATGCGCTGTTAACCATATAACCATATAACAACTACAGCACGGAAACAGGCCATCTCGACCCTTCTAGTCCGTGCCGAACACGTATTCTCCCCTAGTCCCATATACCTGCGCTCAGACCATAACCCTCCATTCCTTTCCCGTCCATATAACTATCCAATTTATTTTTAAATGATAAAAACGAACCTGCCTCCACCACCTTCACTGGAAGCTCATTCCACACAGCCACCACTCTCTGAGTAAAGAAGTTCCCCCTCATGTTACCCCTATACTTCTGTCCCTTAATTCTCAAGTCATGTCCCCTTGTTTGAATCTTCCCTACTCTCAGTGGGAAAAGCTTATCCACGTCAACTCTGTCTATCCCTCTCATCATTTTAAAGACCTCTATCAAGTCCCCCCTTAACCTTCTGCGCTCCAAAGAATAAAGCCCTAACTTGTTCAACCTTTCTCTGTAACTTAGTTGCTGAAACCCAGGCAACATTCTAGTAAATCTCCTCTGTAATCTCTCTATTTTGTTGACATCCTTCCTATAATTAGGCGACCAAAATTGTACACCATACTCCAGAATTGGCCTCACCAATGCCTTGTACAATTTTAACATTACATCCCAATTTCTATACTCAATGCTCTGATTTATAAAAGCCAGCACACCAAAAGCTTTCTTTACCACCCTATCTACATGAGATTCCACTTTCAGGGAACTGTGCACAGTTATTCCAAGATCCCTCTGTTCACCTGCATTCTTCAATTCCCTACCATTTACCATTGTTGTAATTAGAGCCTAGACATGTTGCCCAAGATATATGTGTTGGGAGATGCAAAAAGCTGGCGTAACTCAGCGGGTCAGGCAGCATCTCTGGAGAAAAGGAATAGGTGACATTTTGGGTCGAGACCCTTCAGACCCGAAACGTCACCTACTCGTTTTCTCCAGAGATGATGCCTGTCCCATTGAGTTATGCCAGATTTTTGCGTCTATCTTTGGTTTAAACCAGCATCTGCAGTTCCTTTCTACATTATATATATGTTGAGTATCGATCGATGCAAATTTGAAAACATTTGATAAATTTGCCTTGATTCAAAAAAAATTGAAATAAACAGTGTAACTGTTTTTTTGAAGAAAGACTAACAATTGGTTTCAAGTTGACAGGTCAATGAGACAAATATCACTCTCCTGAACTGTAAAACATAGTTTAGTTTAAAGATACAGTGCTGAAACATGCCCTTTGGCCTGCCGAGTCTGCGCCGACCAGCGATCCCGCACATTAACACCATAACATACTAGGGACAATTTACACTTATACCAAGTATACAGACCCAAGCCAATTAACCTACAAACCTCTACGTCTTTGGAGTGTGGGAGGAAACCGAAGACCTCGGAGTAAACTCGCGCGGTCACGGGGAGAGCGTACAAACTCCGTCCAGACAGCATTTGAAACCTGCGTCTCTGGCGCTGCAAGCATTGTAAGGCAGCAACTCTACCGCTGCGCCACCGTGTCCACCAATACAAAATATGCAGGAAGGAACTGCGGATGCTGGTTTATACCGCAGATTTATACAGCATCCATAAGGACTCATCACACCCTTGTAACGGACTGCTTGAACTACTTCCCTCCGGCAGACGTTACAAGGCCTTTCTACGCCCGAACCTCCAGACTCAGAAACAGCTTTATTCCAAGTGCTATAGCGGCTCTGAACCGGCCCTGCTGAGTGCCCCCCCCCACCCACCCACCCCCCCTGGACGGTCTCCCTCGGATGGTCACGTCACTCAGCTTGCTTGCTTATTTATTTATTTTACTTTTCTTGTACATCGGTGGAGCTGCATACTAAATTCGTTGCACTGACGTGCAATGACAATAAAAGATATTATTATTAGGTAGACACCAAATGCTGGAATAACTCAGCGAGTCAGGCAGCATCTCCGGAGAACAGAAATAGCTGACGTTTGGGTCGTAACGCTTCTTCAAACTGACCCGAAATTTCACCTATTCCTTGTCTCCAGAGATGCTGCCTGACCCGCTGAGTTACTCCAGCACTTTATTCTTTTCCTTGCTTTATTCTGCCAGACAGTGTATAATCAGTGCATAGATGTTGGTACATCACTGCTTCGCATTCGATGGGACTCACCCTGTCAAATTACCACCAATGCTTTCACTTTTCCCTTTTCTATCCATTTCTTTCCCAGCATTTTGCGTCTATCTTCGGTGTAGAACAATACAACACAGGATCAGGCCTTCCCACCCACAACGTCTGACGGACATGGTGCTAAAAATAAACTGGCCTCATCTATCCATGTGTCCAACTAAAAGCCTCTTAAATGCCACTATTGTATCTGCCTCCACCACCATCCCCCGGCAGCACGCTCCATGCACCCACCACTCTCTGTGCGAACAAACTTGGTCTGAAGAAGGGCCTCGACCCAAAACGTCACCCATTCCTTCTCTCCAGAGAAGCTGCCTGTCCCGCTGAGTTACTCCAGCATTTTGAGTCTACGCCCAGGACATCTCCTTTAAACTTTGTTTCCCTCAAAGCAAAGTTGTGCCCTGAGGTCTTTGACATTGCCATTGAAAAAAGTTTCTGACTGTCTCATTGTCTGTGCCTCTCATAGTTGTACATAGTTGTACATCAGATCTCCCCCGCAATCGGCAGCGCTCCTGAGAAAACAATTCACTTTTATTCATTGCAACCTACTGGGATGAGCACCGATGACATCTACAATCAATCTGCGCAGGAAGGAACTGCAGATGCTGGTTTAAACCGAAGGTGGACACAAAAAGCTGGAATAACACAGCGGGTCAGCCAGCATCTCTGGAGAGAAGGAATAGGCCACAGTTTGGATCTGAAGAAGGGTCCCGACCCGAGACGTCACCTATTCCTGCTCGCCAGAGATGCTGTCTGACCCGCTGAGTTACTCCAGCATTTTGAGTCCTACCTACAATCAATAACTTGGCATCTTCACAGGAATTGGCCTCTCCGGGAAACTCGACACATTCCGATAGGAAAGTTATTGTTGTTTGGGAGAGTATCAGTTTGAAATTTAAATGAAAGAAATATTGATTAAGCTAGAAAATTGATGGGTCGGCTTCAGACCTCTTAATGCAACATTTTCCGTTGCCTTCAGTTGAACGAAACATTCTCGCGTTTAGAATTAACATTCAGGTCACAGTTTAAAACCTAGATTGGAAACTCGGTCAGGTTTGCAGGGTTTAAATGTGTAGCTTTACTGGAAACTGCAAGAGCCTGAGGGGGAAATGATGGCAAAGATTTGACACAGGTCCCACTGGATTAGCAGGTGCGGTATAAGACTGACAATAATTCCGCAGCTAATTGGCAATCTAACTCAGCTAGGCCATAAGGTTGACTGGTAAGGGAAACGACATCCAGAAGAGATGCTCTTAGAAGTTTGAAATTAAAGAACATTGTAGCAACTTTGCTCTTTGCGAATGTTCAATTCTGACAGTCTGCATAAAAACATCAACAAACTTTCTTCCTTCAGTGGGTAGTGGATAGGGCATTGACTAAGAACCCTGTCTAACTTGAGTTATAGCCAGCATTTGATAGTTCAGTGCAAAATATTAGAAGCAAAAAGAAGAGCAAGCGACAACACAAGCGCAGCGGTAGAGTTGCTGCCCTACAGTGCCAGGTTCAATCCTGACTGTGTCTGCTGTCTGTGCGGAGTTTGTACGTACTCCCGATGGCCGCGTGGGTTTTTCTTCAGGTGCTTCGGTTTCCTACCCAGGCGCGGAGTCTGTAGGTCAATTGGCTTCCGTAAAATTTTCTCTAGCGTGTAGGATAGAACTCGTGTACGGGTGATTTTTGGTCAGCACAGATTCAGTGGCCGAAGGGCCTGTTCCCACACTGTGTCTGAACTAACTAAACTAAGTGGGAACTCAGTAAACTTGTTAGAGTATCACAACCTTTCTCCCAAGGTGGAAAGACCACAGAGCATAACATTAATGTGTAGGAAAGAACTGCAGATGCTGGTTTAAATCAAAGGGAGACAAAAAATGCTGGAGTAACTCAGCGGGACAGGCAGCGTCTCTGGAGAGAAGGAATGTGTGACGTTTTGGGTCAAGATCCTCCGTCAGACCCGATACGTCACCCGTTCCTTCTCTCCAGAGACGCTGCCCGTCCTGCTGAGTTACTCCAGCATTTTAATGTCCACCTTCGGCTTAAACCAGCATCTGCAGTTCCTTCCTACTTATATGTAAGGACTGGGATGGTGCAGGGGATGGAAGAGTGTGGAGCATCACCAGGCACAGTTGATTAGTTTAACTTGGCATCATGTTGGCACGGAATATGGGCCAAAGGGCCTGTTTCTGCGCCGTACTCCTCTATGTGCCACAGAGAGGTATCGACTAAGTGAGAAGGAAAATAAATAAATTGGTGGATTTCAAAATTGGGAAGTCTGAGGTCACCCATTTTCAATACAAGAAGTGGAAATGCAAAGGAGACACAAAGAACTGTAGATGCTGAGATCTCGAGTAAGACACAAAGTATTGAAGTATGTTGGCATATATTGTCTTCTATAACTTCAAGTAACCCTTGCTTTCTCTCTCCCTCCACCCCCCCATCCTAGTTCTCCGACCAGACAGACTGTCCCCCAGATTATATGTTACCTTTGTACGTTTCATTGTCACTTTCTCCTAGCTAACTATAATGTATTCTACATTCCCTTAAACCCCATCCTCTTTGATTTCTCCTCTTCACACTTCCCTTTCCTTATCTCAGTGCCTCCCTGAATCTCAGTCTGTAAAAGTGTCTCAACCCGAAACGTCACCCATTCCTTCTCTCCAGAGATGCTGCCTGGCTGGCTGAGTTACTCCAGCATTTTGTGTCTTAGGGGCCCGTCCCACTTGGGCGTCATTTGCGCGTCACGCAGGTGGCGCGCGAGGATTTTGTGAATACCAAAATCCTGGACGCCGCGCGCGACCGCGCGTCACTGCCTACGCCACCACGCCTCACCAACCTTCTGAACCTTCTGAATTTTGTAGTCGGCAGGGCAGTACTCTGCATATCGCCAACTTGGACAATATAACATTTTTATCAAGCCAATTAAACAAGCCAATTAACCTACAAACCTGGACGTCTTTGGAGTGTGGGAGGAAACCGAAGATCTCGGAGAAAACCCACGCAGGTCACGGGGAGAACGTACAAACTCCATACAGACAGCACCCGTAGTCGGGGTCGAACCCGGGTCTCTGGCGCTGCATTTTGCTGTAAGGCAGCAACTCTACCACTGCGCCATGACGCACGCGTTGTGAGGCGTAAATGATGTCACGTAAATGACGAGCAAATGACGCCCAAGTGGGACAGGCCCTTTATCTTCCACTAGTCAGGCAGCATCTCTGGAGGGGTCATGAATAGGCACCTTCTGGTCGGGACACTTCTTCATCTACATTTATATCAGGATAAATCTAACCTTATTTTACCCATGAAAGATGGAGGAGGGGGGCGCAGCATAAATGATTTACATGCCCCGCATGCAAGTCACTGAAAGTTAGTGCACACATGAAAAATGATCAAACCTTTACGGAACGGGTAATTGATAGCTGGTCTTTGTCACAAGGGGATAGGATCTAAATGTGAAGATGTATTGCGTCACTGCACAGTCGATGATCAATGGACACACATGGAGTTTTGTGCTTGAGGAAATCTCTCTCACCAAGAAGGTTTCTCCAAAAGGACAAAAGGGATTGAAGGATAAAATTATAAGAGCTGGTTGCATAACCTAATTTGTATTCTCCGGAGTGTAGAAGATTGAGGAGTGATCTGAATGAGTATGCGGGATGATGGAGGAGTATTCTCTCTTGCTCCATCTGTCTCCCTCCTCCTCCCGCTCACTCTATTGAACAGGATCGATACAGAAAAAAAAACTAATTACACTGGAGGGAAAACCAGAACAATGGAAGGCCGTGTTAGAATTAGAGGCCGGCCAATTTGAAGTGGATTTAGGAAGATTTCTTTCACGGAAAACGGTAGCACGTAACTGGTATTCGCTCTTTCGACTGTCGATTTTTTGGTCAAATTATTTTAAGCAAAGAAGAGGTCAGTGATCAGGAGCTATGGAGCTGTGATAAGGAAAATGTGAGACGAAGGTCAGTCATACAGCGTGGAAACAGGCCCTTCGGCCCAACTTGCCCACACCGGCCAACATGTCCCATCTGCACTAGTCCCCACCTGCCTGCGCTTGGCCCGTCCCTCCAAACCTGTCCTATCCATGTACCTGTCTAACTGTTGTTGGGATAGTCCCAGCCTCGACTGTCTCCTCTGGCAGCTCGTTCCATACCCCCACCTCTCTCTGTGTGTGATTCTTATTAAATCTTTTCCCCTTCACCTTAAACCTATGACGTCTGGTCCTCGATTCACCTACTCTGGGCAAGAGACTCCGTGCATCTACCCGATCTATTCCTCTCGTGATTTGATACACCTCCATGAGATCTCTGTGGAAGGCAGGAAGCTGGTCGTTTATTTTCGCTGCAAATTCGACGCGAAGTGACTGAAAAGCAGAACAGAGAAAGGGATCTTGTACCGTAGATGACAACAGCAATTGGACTCCCACTGCAGACTGAAGGGTTCTAATCCATGTACCTAACTGTTTCTTAAACGTTGGGCTAGTCCCTGCCTCAACTACCTCCTCTGGCAGCTCGTTCCATACACCCACCACCCTTTGCGCGATCAAATTCAGAAATGGAGCTGGCTCCAGAGGCTGAATGGTAAGTCCTGTCATTTTTGGCAACATGGCAGTCAGATTTATGAGTCATCCAGATATAGCAGTGTCTAAGATCTTGAATAGTGAACTCACTATTCTGATTTTTTTTCAACATCAGCACCACACACTACATATTTCACTCTGGTACAATCATTCTCACCTGGTAAAGTCAATTAAATCCCATCTTTGCTGCCCAACTAGTACAGTAAGGGATAATGTTCATGTGGTTCAATAGTATATCTAACTTCAAGTAGCCCTAGCTTTCCCTCTCTCTCCATCCCCTCCCCTTCCCAGTTCTCCGACCAGTCCTACTGTCTCCGACTGCATTTTATCCCCTGACATCAGTCTGAAGAAGTGTTTAAGAAAGAACTGCAGATGGTGGAAAATGTCGAGACCCGAAACGTCACCTATTCCTTCGCTCCATAGATGCTGCCTCACCCGCTGAGTTTCTCCAGCATTTTTGTCTACCTTCAGTCTGAAGAAGGGACTCGACCCGAAATGTCACCCCATTCCTTCTCTCCAGAGATGCTGCCTGTCCCGCTGAGTTACTCCAGCGTTTTGTGTCTACCTTGGATTAAAACTAGCCTCTGCAATTTTTTCCTATGCATAGTTCACTCGTACTCCATAGTCACGTGTACCTAGATGCAGGGAAGCGATTTGTTTTCTGTACAATCCAGTAGAATTATATACATAAGCACAAGCAGACAGTTCGTACAAGAGTGCAACGATTGTAGTGTAAAAACAGTGTGTTTTTTCCAAGGCAGTACCCAAAGAGTCACCACATATTCAACTGCATCTTGTACCACTCACGTATCAAGTCCTTGAAAAATATCCAGGCTTAAAAATGACACAATAACGTGAGTTTAAATTGAATTAATTATTCCAAAGCATTGACAAAGCAGGAGGCATGTGGGCAGCGCGGTGGGACAGCGGTAGAGCTGCTGCCTTCCAGTCACAGGGACCCGAGTTCGATCCCGACTACGGGCGCTGTCTGTACGGAGTTTGCACGTTCTCCCCGTCACCCGCGTGGGTTTTCTCCGAGATCTTCGGTTTCCTCCCACACTCCAAAAACGTGCAGGTTTGCAGGTTAATTGGCTTGGTATAAATGTTTTAAAAAATGTCCCCACTGTGTGTAGGATAGTGTTAGTGAGCGTGGATCGCTGGTCGGCACGGGCCCGGCGGGCTGAAGGGTCTGCACCTCTAAACTAAATGAAAAAGCATTTTCAAAGAAAGTCTGGAACGGAGACATTTAAAAAGATGGCAGCTGACCAAAAGGTTGGTCAACGTGGTGAGTTTTAAGGAACGCTTCAAAGGAGGTTGCAAGTGGAGTGGCGTATAGACAGGCAACTCCAATGACAAAGTCTTAGGCCATTGATGGTGTAGTAGCTATTGATGTAAAATAGCTACTACACCATCAATGGCCTAAGACTTTGTCATTGGAGTTGCCTGTCTATACGCCACTCCACTTGCAACCTCCTTTGAAGCGTTCCTTAAACTCACCACGTTGACCAACCTTTTGGTCTAGCTGCGTTCCATCTTTTTAAATGTCTCCGTTCCAGACTTTCTTTGAAAATGCTTTATCATTTAGTTTAGAGGATAGCAAACGCCCTTCAGCCCGCCGAGCTGTGCAGCGACCAGCGATCCACGCTCACTAACACTATCCTACACACAGTAGGGACATTTTTTAACCTTTATACCAAGCCAATTAACCTGCAAACCTGCAGTTTTTGGAGTGTGGGAGGAAACCGAAGATCTCGGAGAAAACCCACGCGGGTCACGGGGAGAACGTGCAAACTCCGTACAGACAGCGCCCGTAGTCGGGATCGAACTCGGGTCCCTGTGACTGGAGGCAGCAGCTCTACCGCTACGTCACCGTACCGCCCTTGGGAATAATGGGAGACTAAATTCGATGCTTTTTACACCACCGGGAGCAATCCTGACCTCGGATGCTGTCTGTGCGGAGTTTGCATGTTCTCATTGTGATCGCATTGCGTTTCTTCCAGGTGCTCCGGGTTTCCACCCACCTCTCATTGACGTGCGGGTTTGTAGCTTAATTGGCTTCTGTAAATTGCCCCTAATGTATAGGGGGCTGATGAGAAAGTGGGATAATGTGGAACTAGTGTGAATGGGCATTCGATGGTCGGCGTGGACTCAGCTGAAGGGCCTGTTTCCATGCTGTTTCAGGTCCAGAGATGGGTTCCAACACAAAACGTCACCTATCCATGTTCTCCAGAGATGCTGCCTGATCTGCTGCTGTTCCTTGTTTCTACTTCTTTCAAGCCTAAGTCTCTGGAGTAAACTTAAACTCACAGCCTTCTCACAGCACAGGAAAAAGTGCTAATAACTGAGCAAATAATCCATTATGGTATGATTCAACTATCACAATTTTCTGTAATTTCTTTGATTATGTGATATTACATTGCTAATAATGTCCTTGATGAAAATATTGATGGAAGAATGGAGAGGAGGAAGAAACAATTATGATTAGAGAAACAGAATGGGAACAGGCCCTTCGGCCCATCTAGTCCATGCCGGGTGAGGTGCCAGAAGACAGGAGGGTGGTTAATGGTGTGTCTCTATTAAGAAGGGCTGCAAGGATAAGCCTAGGAACTGTAGACCAGTGAGCCTAGTAGCCCTGTCCCACGGTACGAGTTCATTCCAAGAGCTCTCCCGAGTTTTAAAAAAAATCAAACTCGTGGTAAGCACGGAGAATGAACGTAGCGGGTATGTCGGAGCTCGGGGACGTCTCTTAGCGGCTCGTAACGCTAACGGCAGGTACTCGGGAATACTCGCTAACGGCAAGTAAGCACGGGAAGACTCGTGAAGATATTTCAACAATGTTGAAAAATGTCCACGAGAGTCCCGGGTACCGACGAGTGGCCATTACCGTAAATCTCCGAGTTCGAATCAGGGCAAACTCGGGAGAGCTCTTGGAATGAACTCGTACCGTGGGACAGGGCTTTAACAGAGTAAAGTGAGAAGAAATATTCAGTAGAAAACTCAATATCTTGCCGTAGGGCAGCATGGCGGCACGGTGGTGCAGCAGTAGAGTTGCTGCCTTACAGCGCCAGAAACCTGGGTTCGATCTTGACTACGGGCGCTGTCCGTACGGAGTTTGTACCTTCTCCCCGTGACCTGCCTGGGTTTTCCCAGGCTGCTCCGATTTCCTCCCACACTCCAAAGACATACAGATTTGCAGGTTAATGGGCTTGGTATAAATGTAAATTGTCCCAAGAGCGTGTAGGATAGTGTCACTGGTCGGCGCGGACTCGGTGGGCCGAAGGGCCTGTTTCCGCGTTGTATCTCTAAACTAAACTAAACTAAAAAAAGATGAGAATTAGTGGGAAACCAGCAGAGGTTTTATTACGCATTGCCTGTCAGGGATAATAGATTTTGATGTTTGATGCCTCAAAACAGCAGGAGCTCAATATAAAAAATTAGCAACTAATAAGTGAAATTTAAATGGAAACATATTGTTGGTTCCTTTATATTCTTACAAGATAAATCATGAAAGCGTACAGAAGAGACATCCATTTCTAAAGCAGCTTATGTGGCTATTGAGCCGTTTATTATCATTTGCTTCTGGATAAATTAATGCCCAATAAAATTTGTTAATTTAACTTATATTTTTAATTATCTTTCGTTCTTGTTACATTTGAAGCTGGGTTTAATTTCAATGATAGGTTGAGGAAACGGAGCAGGGAAACGCAATGGGAAAAAAAACCAAAGCTAATTACAGCACTGTATCCGTGGTACCATATGGGAAGCCAGTTGTCAGGCAACTCAGCTGGAGCGGACGCAGATGTAACTTTGGCAGAACAGGCTGACTCAGCAATTGGGTGGATTGCGAGTACTATAGGCACCGTCATTCTGCAAAGTCCATCGGTCTAACATCGGTCTCCTTCCTAACCCCATTCTCCTGCCTTCTCCCCATAACCTCTGACACCCGTACTAATCAAGAAGTCCTTTCGGCCCGCCTAGTCAGTGCCGACCAACGATCCACCTGTAGACTTGTTTAAGAAGGAACTGCAGATGCTGGAAAATCGGAGGTAGACAAAATGCTGGAGAAACTCAGCGGGTGCAGCAGCATCTATGGTGCGAAAAAAATAGGCAAAGTTTCGGGCCAAAACCTTTCTTCAGACTGGTTTCAGTCTGACGAATGGTTTCGGTCCAAACCGTTGCCTATTTCCTTC
Organism: Malacoraja senta; assembly: GCA_038087875.1. Classification (NCBI taxonomy): domain Eukaryota; kingdom Metazoa; phylum Chordata; class Chondrichthyes; order Rajiformes; family Rajidae; genus Malacoraja; species Malacoraja senta. The sequence goes on along the minus strand of CM075981.1, from coordinate 5,463,581 downwards.
GCTCCATAGATGCTGCCTCACCCGCTGAGTTTCTCCGGCATTTTTGTCTACCATCACCTATACACTTGTTCTGTGTTATCCCACTTTCGCATCCTACACACTGGGAGCAATTTACAGAAGCCTAGCTAACCTACAAAACCCCGCACGTCTTTGGGATGCCTTGCAGCGCCAGAGACCCCGGGTTCGATCCTGACCACGGGTGCGGTCTAAAGGTCTGGCAATGCTCTGTTCACCAACCTGAGCGAGATGCTGGAGGTCAACTGACCAAAGGGTGTCAACACCATGATAACTCGAAGCTTGCAGAGGAAAAGATTCCAAGGTACTTAAAAATAAGACTTAACTGGGGAGACGTTTTATTGAGAAGCCGAGTAAATGGAAGACTTTAGTCCAAAGAAACGGGGTCCAAAAACAAACTTTGCATATAGCATATATTTCTGGTTCCCAAAATCACAGTTGAGCAAAATCATTTATCAATATGAGATTTTCATAAATTCATAAGGTCATAAGTGATAGGAGCAGAATTAAGCCATTCGGCTCCATCAAGCCTACTCTGCCATTCAGTCATAGCTGATCTATCTCTCCCTCCTAACCCCATTCTCCTGCCCTCTCCCCATAACCTCTGACACCCGTACTAATCAAGAATCTATCTATCTCTGCCTTAAAAATATCCACTGACTTGGCCTCCACAGCCTTCTGTGGCAAAGAATTCCACAGATTCACCACCCTCTGACTAAAGACATTTCTCCTCATCTCCTTCCTAAAAGAACATCCTTTAATTCTGAGGCTGTGGCCTCTAGTCCTAGACTCTCCCACTGGTGGAAACATCCTCTCCACATCCACTCTATCCAGGCCTTTCGCTATTCTGTACGTTTCAATGAGACCCCTCCCCCCCACCTCATTCTTCTAAACTCCAGCAAGTACAGGCCCATTGCCATCAAACGCTCATCATATGTTAACCTACTCATTCATGGCGTCATTCTTGGAGACCTCTTGTAAACTTTACAGTTTGGGTTGCCCCAAATTCCTTTCCCACCAGTAAAATTCTTCAAGTACCGTCAGAGTTATTATATAAGACATTAGACCATTACTTTGCACATAATACACCATGTGAAACTGCAGCTCCCATTTCTTGTGCACTTAACTTTGTCTACTACACATATCATGCTAACTTCACCTTCACACTTAAATAGAGTCATGGAGTCATATAAAAGGGATACAGGCCCTTTGGCCCAACAAGCCCATGCCAACCAAGATACCCCATCTACACTAGTCCCACCTGCCTGCTTTTGGGCTTATTCCTTCTAAACCTTTTCTATCCATGTACCTGTCCAAATGTCTTTTAAATGGCGCGATAGCACCTGCCGTCTGAAGAAGGGTCTCGACCCGAAAAGTCACCCATTCCTTCTCTCCAGAGATGCTGCCTGTCCCGCTCAGTTACTCCAGCTTTTTGTGTCTATCTTCGGTTTAAACCAGCATCTGCAGTTCCTTCTTACATATTTTGTCCACCTACTCGCAGTCTATCAGTGGTGTGAGATAAAATGTGTTGTGTGAAGTCATTCGAGAATGGAAGGAGATAAGACCGGTGCTTTCGTTGTGGACAAAATGATGCAGGGACGCATCTTTTAAAAACATTTGGCCAGAAAATGCAATAATGACATTTGACTTTTTAGCGTGACCACTATGGCTATAAAGCCATGAAATAAGCACTGGTTAAGACCATCAGATCGCCATTCTATAATATCGTGTCTGATCTTCTCATCGCTTTCCATCTTCTTCCCATACCTCTTGATTCCTTCAATTGCCAAATAATCCAACCATCCCAATACTGAATATAGAAACAAGGAACTGCAGATGCTGGTTTTTAAAAAAAGTGCTTGGAGTAACTCAGCGGTTCAGGCAACATCACTGGAGAACATAGATAAGTGACATTTTGGATTGGAACACCTATCCCTGTTCTCCTGAGGTGCTGCCTGACCCGGTAAGTTACCCCAGCACTTTATGTCTTCTTTATTAAGTACTGAACGTGCTCTATTGAGAATTCAGAGGCCTCTGGCTAGAGAATTACAATGAAAACCCCCACTTAAGTGAAGAATGGTTTGCCATCTCAATCTTACAAGGACTAGACCTTCTCCCAAGACTCTGGCCCTACCTACAGATCTCTCCAGCAAGGTCTCCAGCAAGAGGTCCTTCTGCAGTTGTACAGGGCCCAGTGAGACCACACCTGGAGTATTGTGTGCAGTTTTGGTCTCCAAATTTGAGGAAGGACATTCTTGCCACTGAGGGAGTGCAGCGAAGGTTCACAAGGTTAATTCCCGGGATGGCGGGACTGTCATATGTTGATAGAATGTAGCGGCTGGGCTTGTATACTCTGGAATTTAGAAGGATGAGAGGGCATCTTACTGAAACATACAAGATTATTAAGGGTTTGGACACGCCGGCAGGAAACATATTCCTGATGTTGGGGGAGTCCAGAACCAGGGGCCACAGTTTAAGAATAAGGGGTAAGCCATTTAGAATGGAGATGAGGAAACACTTTTTCACCCAGAGAGTAATGGCCCTGTCCCACGGGCAGGCGGTTACTGGCGGAAGCGGGGACCGCGCGGCTACCGCTGGAGCGCCGCGCGTATGCCCCAGGAGCGCCGCTCGGATGCGTCCCACGAGCATGCGGTAAGTTAAACCTAACCGGAAGCTGTTGCCGCGCGTATGCCGGGTGGTCACCGCACGGCCTGTCCCACGGGCCGACTGGAATGGACGTCGCGCGGCGTCGGGTGATGACGTCATCCCGCTACGCAATGCACTACGCAATGACGTCATCGGGCAACGCAACGCGCTACGCGATGACGTCATTGTGCAACGCAACGCGTTACGCGATGATGTAGAGACGGCTCGCAGCGCACTGGCGGTGCTCGCCGCGCACTGGCGGTGCTCGCCGCGCACTGACGGTGCACTGGCGGTGCTAGCATCGCACTGGCAGCGGCTGTGCGGTAGGCCAACATTTTTGAACAGTGTCGTTTTTTGTGAGCACCGTGCGGTGTTGGGACCAACTACATACGGTCCCGGCGGTGTGCGTGGGACCGACCCCGCGGGCCATGCGCGGTCTCGGCGGTCCACGAGCGGTCCCAACTTCCTGCTACACCGCCAGTAACCGCCTGCCCGTGGGACAGGCCTTTTATGAGTCTGTGGAATTCTTAGAGCTCTTCTAGATAGTGGAGTCAGGGGATATGGGGAGAAGGCAGGAACGGGGTACTGAATGTGGATGATCAGCCATGATCACAGTGAATGGCGGTGCTGTCTTGAAGGGCCGAATGGCCTACTCCTGCACCAATCGTCTATTGTCTATTGTCTGTTGTGACCCTACTATCTTGGTCTTACAGTGAGAACAAGCACGGATGCTGTTGGAATATGAATGAAAAATGCTGGTAAATGCCAATACCCCTGTTCAGCTAATGTGTTTGGAATCCAAAAGAGATCCAAACGTTTCAGACTAAAACATGTAAGTGCAATATTTTTTAAATAAAACGCAGTATCAAGGAAAATAGACACAAAGTGCTGAAGTAACTCAGCGGTTCAGGCAGCGCCTCTGGAGAACGTAGATAGGTGACGTTTCTGGTCAGGATCCTTCTCCAGTCTATCCGTGTTCTCCAGAGAAGCTGCCCGGCCCGCTGAGTTCCTTCAGCACTTGGTGTCTTTTTTTTTGTTGTAAACCTGCGTCTGCAGTTCCTCGTGTAGTTTAGAGATCCAGAGCGGAAACAGGCCCTTCGGCCCAACGATTCCGCACCGATCAGCGACCCCTGCATATTAACATTATCTTAATTACACACATACACGGGACAATTGACATTGATACCAAGCGAATGAACGGACAAACCTGTGCGTCTTTGGAGTGTGGGAGGAAACCGGAGCACCCGGAGAAAACCCACGAGGTCAAGGGGAGAACGTACAAACTCCGCACAGACAGCACCCGCAGTCGGGATCGAACCCGGGTCTCTGGCGCTGTAAGCGCTGTAAGGCAACAACTCTACCACTGCGCAACTGTGTATCGCTTTGTATCTCCTATCAAGGAGAGAGTCAGGGGAGCAGGAGAAGGGGACAGGGTAGAAACGAAGGGCCTTTCAAAGAGTAAAGGACAGGCGTGAAGAAATAACAAAAGAGATGAAGATACTGCAATGGAAAAGTCGTGATAATGGAGGCATTAAGAAAGGTTTTTCAAACTGGGTCAAGGGGGTGCTGAAAATAACCACAAACGGTTGTCAATCTGCATTTTACAATGAGTCTGGTTAGAGTTTACAGCAGGCAGCGGTGGAAATATGATTGGGGCCATTAGAACAGAGAATAAAAATCAATAAAAGTCCATTTGTTTTCAGTTTGTTTTCAATTTCCAGCGGTAGATTGGGAAATTAGTTTAAAACACACGACTGCAGGGTTTCAGTCGTGGCCCGAGTAGTGGTTCAATAGTAATACTTCAGAAATAACCTGTGAAGATGACATCCTCAACCTGACCTTTTCCAGTTGGAAGCTTCTGTAGCTTGGGGCTGCAGCATCAGGTAGAAGGAATGTCAGGTCAGGTCTGAGTGAATGTCTTTTTTGGGGGGGGGGGTTCACCATGCAATCTCCTACCAGCCCCACACGGCTATAATTTAAACCTGGGACATGAATCCTTATGATGACCAATTGTAGAAGGTACAGGAGCCTGAAGACTGCAACGACCAGGTTCAGGAATAGCTACTTCCCCACAGCCATCAGGCTATTAAACTTGGCTTGGACAAAACTCTGAACATTAATAGCCCATTAAATGTTATTTTAACTTTATCAGTTTATTTATTCATGTGTGTATTTACGTATATAATGGTATATGGACACACTGATCTGTTTTGTAGTCAATGCCTACTATGTTCTGTTGTGCTGAAGCAAAGCAAGAATTTCATGGTCCTGTCAGGGACACATGACAATAAACACTCTTGACTCTGGACTTTCCCTTGCCCATCGGCAAGCAAACTGATTGCTAAGACCCAACTATTTATTTAAGAAGGAACTGCAGATGCTGGAAAATATAGAAAGGTAGACCCGAAACTCAACCCGAAACGTCGCCTATTCCTTCTCTTCATAGATGCTGCCTCACCCGTTGAGTTCCTCCAGCATTTTCTGTCTACCTTCGCTAAGACCCATCTGGATGCTTCTTGATACTGTGAGCAAATTTGGGCCCCATATCTGAGGAAGGATGTGCTGGCTCTGGTGAGGGCCCCAGAGGAGGTTTACAAGAATGATAGAAACATAGACAATAGGTGCAGGAGGAGGCCATTCGGCCCTTCGAGCCAGCACCGCCATTCATTGTGATCACGGCTGATCGTCCCCAATCAATAACCCGTTCCTGCCTTCTCCCCATATCCCCATTTTATATGATACCAGGAATGAGTGGGTTAACCTATGATGAGTGTTTGACCGCACTGGGCCCCTACTCGCTGGAGTTTAGGTTGAGGGTGTACCACCTTGAAACTTACAGAATAATGAAAGGCATAGATAGAGTGGATGTGGAAAATAGGCACAAAATGTTGGAGTAACTCAGCGGGCCAGGCAGCATCTCTCGAGAGAAGGAATGGGTGACGTTTCGGGTCGAGACCCTTCTTCAGACTGGTTAGAGATAAGGGAAACGAGAGATATAGACGATGATGTGGAGAGATAAAGAACAATGAATAAAAGATATGCAAAAAAAGAACGATAATAAAGAAAAAACAGGCCTTTGCTAACTGTTTGTTGGGTGAAAACGAGAAGCTAGTTCGACTTGGGTGGGGGAGGGTTAGAGAGAGATGGAATGCCAGGGTTACCTGAAGTGAGAGAGAAGTCAATATTCATACCACTGGACCTTCAGCTGCCCAAGTAAAATGTGGATGTGGAGAGGATGTTTCCACCGGTGGGAGAGTCTCGGACCAGAGGTCAGAGCTCAGGGTGGTCATTTAGAAAGGAGATGAGGAGCAACTTCTTTAGTCAGAGGGTGGTGAATCTGTGGAACTCATTGCCACAGAGGGCTGTGGAGGCCAAGTCAGTGGATATTTTTAAAGCAGAGATAGACAGATTCATGATTAGAGCGGGTGTCAAGGGTTATGGGGTGAAGGCCGGAAAATGGGATTAGGAGGCAGAGATCAGCCATGATTGAATGACGGAGTAGACTCGATGGGCCGAATGGCCTAATTCTACTCCTATAACTCGTGAACTTGTGAACATGATTGTCAATTTAGTGTAGTTTAGTTTAGGTTAGAGATACAGCGTGGAAACAGGCCCTTCGGCCCACCCAGTCTGCGCCGACCAGCGATCCCCCATTCACACTAGTTCTATCCTACACAATAGGGATAGTTTACAGAAGTCAGTTAATCTACAAACCTGTACGTCTTGGAAGTGTGGGAGGAAACCTGAGCACCCGGAGAACACCCACACAGGTCACGGGGAGAACGTACAAACTCCGTACAGACAAGCACCCAGAGTCAGGACTGAACCCGGGTCTCTGGCGCTGTGAGGCAGCAACTCTACCGCTGCGCCACAGTGCCGCCGTAAATAATAATATTGAATATGTTGAATAATATTTTTACAATTGATAAGCAAGTGTTCTAGGAAATCTCACAGTGGCTTTGATATTCATGCTCTATCACAAGCACTAAGTGGATTGTGTTAACTAATATGTACATTCAACGGGACAGGCAGCATTCTCCTGTCTGAAGAAGGGCCTCGACCCGAACCGTCACCCATTCCTTCCCTCCAGAGATGCTGCCTGTTCCGCTGAGTTACTCCAGCTTTTTGTGTCCATCTTCGGTTTAAACCAGCATCTGCAGTTCCTTCCAACATATAATGCACATTTAACATTGCTTGGTCAATGGAGCCAAATTTCAGCGGTGAAGTTGAATGAGCAGATGATATTACTTCATGTCAGTGCATTGAAAAACAGACAAGGCTCTGTTGTAATATATTTTGAAGCCCCTATGATTTTTCTTCTGGGTTCTTGGCAACAGGCCGCCAGTACCGTGGTGTAGCTGGTGCAGCCCCCCAGAGATCCCGGTTCGATCCTGACTTCAGGTGCTTGTCTGTAATTTGTGAATTTGTGGAATTCTCTGCCACGGAAGGCAGTAGAGGTTAATTCACTGGATGAATTTAATAGAGAGTTAGATAGAGCTCTAGGGGCTAGCGGAATCAAGGGATATGGGGAGAAGGCAGGCATGGGTTACTGATTGTGGATGATCAGCCATGATCACAATGAATGGCGGTGCTAGCTCGAAGGGCCAAATGGCCTACTCCTGCACCTATATTCTATGTTTCTCTGTTTCAGGCCCTGTCTGTGTGGAGTCTGCACGTTCTCCCTGTGACCCCGTGAGTTTCCTCCGGGTGCTCCGGTTTCCTCCCACATTCAACGATGATTCAGTGATGATCTCAAAGATGTCTAGGTTTATAGGTTAATTGGGCCTCTGTAAAATTGCCCCCAGGTGTGAGGGGAGGGGATGAGACAGTGGGACAACATGGAACTAGTGTGACGGTGTGGTCGATGGTCAGCGTGGACTAGGTGGGCTGAAGGGTCTGTTTTTCCATGCTGTATCTCTCAACTCGAATCTAAAGTAAACTTAACTTAACCTCCGTTTAAGAAGGAACTGCAGATGCTGGAAAAATCGAAGGTAGATAAAAATGTTGGAGAAACTCAGCGGGTGAGGCAGCATCTATGGAGCGAAGGAATAGGTGACGTTTAGGGTCGACATCCTTCTTCAATACATGACGAAGGGTCTCGACCCGAAACGTCACCTATTCCTGTGCTGGTCGGTGCGGACCCGGTGGGCCGAAGGGCCTGTATCCACGCTGTATCTCGAAACAAAACTAAATGTAAAAGCTCACAAATTCAGCGGGTCTCGCAGCATCTCTGGAGAACATGGATAGGTGACTTTTCCAGGTGGGACCCTTCTTCAGACTTATCCATGTTTCAGCTTATTCCATGTCCTCCAGAGATGCTGCCTGGCCTGCCGAGCTACTCCAGCACTTGGTGTCTATCTACGGGTGTAAACCAGCATCTGCAGTTCCTTCCTACACATGATCCATATCTCTCCATCCCCTGCAAATCAATGGGTCGATCTAAAAGCCTCATAAACACCATTGCACGCCTGTGGGTTCCACCGTAATTAGTTTGCCAATAAGCAACCTGCAGCTTTGTAAAATATTCCCATAGAATCGGGTTAGCAGCTGTTTTTCAGTGAGTGTATTCTGGAATTCTGTGTGAAATAAAAATCTCCTCTAGAGCTTTAGCCAATACATGATCCCTGGTCTCATGGAGAAACAGTTTCTCCACTTACTCATTTCCTAATGTCTAATTATTTAAAATGTCCCCCCAGTCTCCCGACCTCTGCTCCAGCCACAATCCTTACATTGCGAGGACGGTCACGGTGGCGCAGCGGTAGAGTTGTTGCCTTACAGCGCTTGCTGCGCCGGAGACCCGGGTTCGATCCCGACTACGGGTGCTGTCTGTACGGAGTTTGTGCCTTCTCCCCGTGACCCCGTGGGATTTCCCAGAGATCTTCAGTTTCGTCCCACTCTCCAAAGATGTACTTGAATGCTTTCAAGTGAGAGTTAGATATAGGTAGTGCTTAGGGCTAACAGAATCAAGGGACATGGGGAGAAAGCAGGAACGGGGTATTGATTTTGGATGATCAGCCATGATCAATAATGAATGGCGGTGCTGGCTCGAAGGGCCGAATGGTCTACTCCTGCCCCTAATTTCTATGTTTCTATGTACAGGTTTGTAAGTCAATTGGCTTGGTGTATGTGTGTAAATGTGTGTAAAATGTGTGTAGGATAGTGCTAATGTGCGGGGGATCACTGGTCGGTGTGGACTCAGTGGGCCGAAGGGCCTGTATCTCTAAAACTATAACAAAAACTAAAATCTCCAGGTTCTCGACATTTGCCTAATCTCTGTTATCACTCGCATAGAGCTCCTCTGAATCTGCCAATCTTCTGACAGCCATGCTTTAGGATTAGTATGACTTATTCCTTTTTTCTCTGTGCCCTTATTTACAAAGCCATGCATAAAATACACTTTCTTAAGCAGTATAAACCTCCTCCACCACCTTCAGACTTTTGAATATGAATGCTTCCTCTGGGCACGAACTCCCACACAAGTCCTTTCAAAGTAGCTGCTTATTATCCCTGAGCTTTCTGCCTTCTGAACTACCCCACACTACACTCACCTCAAACTGAATTTTCTATATTTCTGAAGATGGACACAAAACGATGGAGTAACTCAGCGGGCCAGACATCATGTCTTGGGGAAAGAAATAGGTGACATTTCGGGTCGAGTTCCTTCCTACACTTTCTCTATTTCTGCTCAGTTTACCTACATTCTCCTGAAATCCGCTATCATTTTTTTCTGTTTCCTACATTACTAAGTGTTCTTTCATCATTGAAGTTCAAAACTCGACTCCTTATACCCAAAAGAAGCTTACCGCATCTGACAAGAAAGCCAATTTCCTAATGTTAATCCCTCAGGAAAATCCCAATGCATATTTCTTTCCAATCAGAAAAACAACTGTTCACTGTTTCTCTTTGCTCTTTCCTCTCAGCCAATTATTACCCAAGGTACAATGGTCCCTTTGATATGTTTTGCACCTACTTTAGTTTAGTTTAGTTTAGTTTATTAGTTTATACGTGCACCGAGGTACAGTGAAAAGCTTTATTTGCATGCTAACCGGTCAGTGGAAAGACAATACGTTACCGTACGATCGTAATACAAGACAGGGTGGCACGGTGGCACAGCGGTAGAGTCGCTGCCTTACAGCGCATATATATACTGATATATAGACAGATGGACAGGACAAGTATTTTTTCAGAGAGCGTGGTAGATATTTGGAACACAGTGTGAGGGGTGGTGATGGAAGCAGATACAATAGTGGCATTTGGGAGGCTTTTAAGGCACTGTTCCACTTTCCCGAGTTACTCGCGAACTCTCCCGAGTTTTCCCCTTGATTCGAACTCGGGGAATGTCAGTAGCGAGCCCGTAAGAGCCTGTAGGAGTCAGTAGATGTTTCGTAGCAGCTCGTAATGCCAGCCGTAGGAACGTAGGGCACCGGGTAAGTCGGGGTGTTTTTTCAACATGTTGAAAAATGTCCACGAGCAAAAAAATAGCCCCGAGTACCTACGAACGGCTATTACCGTAATTCTCCGAGTTCGAATCAAGGGGAAAACTCGGGAGAGTTCGTGAGTAACTCGGGAAAGTGGGACAGGGCTTTTAGACAGCCACATGAATATGCATGGCATGGAGGGATGTGGATCACGTGCAGGCAGAAGGGATTAGTTTACTTTGGCATCATGTCCCTATGCAGTACTGCTCCTGTACCACTCTATCTGCATTCTGCATGCATCTTCACACATCACTGATCGCTGGTGGCGGCTGAAGGCCCTGACAAACCACATCCATGCCCCAAGAGCGGGCCTGGTTCGCCCGCTGTGGAAGCGGCAGAGGTGGAAGCCGCCGAGCCCGGACCCTGCTTGACCCCGGGGGCCGGGAACTAGAGAGGATGGTGGAGGGAGCCTGCGACGGACGTTACACAGGGGACGGGAGGAAGAGAGCAGGAGGAGGTCACGTAGCTGTGGTCGCGAGTTTGAGTCTCTGTCTCATAGAATCATAGAAAATTACGTGCAGGAATAGGCCATTTGGCCCTTCGAGCCAGCACCACCTCAATATGATCATGGCTGATAATCTAAGATCAGTACCCCGTTCCTGCTTTTTCCCCATATCCCTTAATTCCTTTAGCCCTAACAACTCTTTCTTGAAAATATCTAGGGGGGGGGGGGGGGGAGAAGAGGTTAAAAAAGAGGATTTTAGAATGATAGACACAAAATGCCAGAGTAACTCAGCGGGACAGGCAGCATCTCTGGAGAGAAGGAACGGGTGGCGTTTCAGGTCGAGACCCTTCTTCAGATTCTTCGACATCTGAAGAGGGTCTCAACCCGAAACGTCACCCATTCCTCCTCTCCAGAGATGCTGCCCGTCCCGCTGAGTTACTCCAGCATTTTGCGCCTATCTTCGGTTTTAAACCAGCATCTGCAGTTCCTAGTTCGTACAGACTTTAGAATGATCCCAGGGATGGAGTTTGGACAGATAGATACTGTAGGCACATGAGTATGTGTGGAATGGAGGGATATGGATCACGTGCAGGCGGAAGGGATTAGTTTAAATTAGTTTAAATTAACATTATGTTCGGCACAGAAATGATTGGAAAACAAAATGTTTCCTTTTGAGCAGGGAAGGTTGAGGGGGGGAGAGGGGGATGATGAAATGGAGGAGATTAAAATTATAAATGGTTTTGAAATAGTAAATATGGAGAAGCTGTTTAGTAGCGAGAAGGTGCCAGTAACGGAAGGCATATTTAACCAGAGTTGTCAGTAACGTACTTAAGTTGATTGGCAAAGACCCCTGAAGGGACACAACAATAAAAGTGGTTTGCAGCAACATGTTATGATCTGGAGTTCAGTGCTTGAAAGGTTGACGAAAGCGGAGTCACTTATATCGTGCAAAAGGAAATTGGATAAATACTTAAAGAGGGAAGGTTTAAATGGCAAACTACACAGATTGTGGGATTAAACGGATGATTCTTTTAAGCAGGTAGAATGGGTGCACTGGGCAAAATGACTACCTTCCATGTTGTTGGCATCTATGATTCTCCACACAACAAACACCTCTCACTCCTGGCTTCAGCTCTCTTTGATCATATTAATGCGTATTTGAGGATTATACTACGCCTTGACTGCGTTTATTTCTGTCTCTTTAAATTAGCTCTGCTTAGCCTAACACCAGTGTTGCACTTCTGATAAATTATTTTCTTCAAAGTCTTTTTGATTAAGAGTAAGAGATGTAGTTTAGTACACAGCATCTTAGGTTAGTTTAGAGATACAGCGCGGACACAGGCCGTTCGGCCCACCGAGTCCGCGCCGACCAGCGATCCCCGCGCATTGGCACTCTCTGACACACACTAGGGGCAATTTACATGTATACCAAGCCAATTAACTGACAAACATGTACGCCTTTGGATTGTGGGAGGAAGCCTAGAGCTCGGAGAAAACCCACGCAGGTCACAGGGAGAACGTGGTCAGGATTAAACCCGGGTCTCTGGCGCTGCAAGCGCTGTGAGGCAGCAACTCTACCGCTGCACCATCGTGCCACCATCTTGTTTTCGGTTTATGGTGCAAAGAGACACAGGTTAAGAAGTTAATGTTAAAAAACGTACACCTTGGGTTGAGGCCAGGGGTGGGGAACCTGCGACCTTCTAGGCCATTATGAATCCAAATTTTGTAGAACAAATCCTTTTATTTTTATTAATATGTTTTGTTCGTCTTTTATTATTTTTATTTTAATCTTAAAATTAACGTATTTAAAATACCAAAGAGTAAAAGAAGATTCAACGAAATGATCCTCCCCGCACGAAAAAATGCTTTCTTGTTTTTCAAACACTTAATGCTGCAAATCTACATTCTCCTACCTAACACAAATCAAGACGCAAATCAGGACACCCATCTAGAAGATCAGCCGAAACTGCGTACCTCCATGTTGCAGCCAAATATCGAAAGCTTTCCGACAAAAAGCAGTCACAACAAAGTCATTAAAAGGTTAGTTAACTTTAGAACGAACAATTTTTTTTCATTTTCTTGAAGTTAATACATAGTAGTTAGATTTTTACAAACTAATGTGCATTTTGAAGTATATCTAATTGAAATTTCTTGGATGCGGCCTTATTAGATTACAGCTAACTTAATGCGGCATTCCAACATGGAAAGGTTCCCCACCCCTGGTTTAGGCAGTGCTTTATCACTGAGTCCCATTCCTACTGTCTGAAGAACAGTCCTGATCTGAAGAACAGTCCTGATCTGAAACTTTGCCTTTTAATCCACTGCTGGACATTGAGGGGTTCAGCCCGGTGGGGTCACCCCTCAAACAAGGGAAGGGAGATCACCGCAGAGAGCAACATGAGTAGCAAGGGTGTTTTGTTTAAATATAGGTGCAAACACTACTATGTATGACACTATTGAAAGTATAGAGAATGTCTTTTTGCACAGATTTTGTTGTGTATATATATTTTTTCTTGAATAGATTTTATTAAAAATAATTTCCTAATCAGATGTCACCTGTTGAGTTCCTCCAATAGTTTAGTTTAGTTTAGTTTGGAGAGATAGCATGGAAACAGGCCCTTCGGCCCACCGAGTCCATGTCGACCAGCGATCACCCCTACACTAGTTCTATCCTACACATTAGGGACAATTTACAGAAGCCAAATTACTTACAAACCTGTACGTCTTTGTAGCATGGGGAGCAAACCGGATCACGGGGAGAAAACCCACATGGTCACAGTGAGAACCTGCAAACTCTGCACAGACAGCACCCGCGGTCAGCATCAAGCCCGGGTGTCACGCGCTGTAAGGCAGCTGCGCCACTGTGCCACCCTTAACAAGAATGTATTTTAGTGTTACTCACCATACAAATCTTGCTACTGGGACTGCCTTAGAACCCACAATGAAAACTGATGAACAGTTTACAAGATGTTGGCCTCGAGTATCAAAGAGGCCTTCACCTCATCTATGCAGGGAGCATCAGGATTTATGTAACTTATAACTAGTTATTACACTGTGACGGATGTACAACAGTATATAGGGAAAACGCAGGTACTGTAGCTGGGACTAGGGCAGCACAGTAGCGCAGCGGTAGAGTTGCTGCCTCACAGCGCCAGAGACCCGGATTCAATCCTGACTACTGGTGCTATCGGTATGGAGTTTGTACGTTCTCCCCGTGACCGCGTGGGTTTTCTCCAGCTGTTCCGGTTTCCTCCCGCACGTCAAAGACGTACAGGTTTGTAGGTTAATTGGCTTCTGTAAATTGTAAATTGTTCCTAGTGTGTAGGATAGTGCTAGTGCATGGGCTGAATGCTGGTCTGCATGGACTCGGTGGGCCGAATGGCCTCTTTCCACGCTGGAAATCTAAAGTCAATAGGTGTAGGAGTAGGCCATTCGGCCATTCACTGTGATCATGGCTGATCATCCACAATCAGTACCCCGTTCCTGCCTTCGCCCCATATCCCTTGACTCCGCTCTCTTTAAGAGCTCTATCTAAATCTCTCTTGAAAGCATCCAGAGAATTGGCCTCCACTGCCTTCTGAGGCAGAGAATTCCACAGATTCACAACTCTCCGGGTGAGAACGTTTTTTCCTCATCTCCGTTCTAAATGGCCGACCCCCTTATTCTTAAGTCCAAAGTCTAGTGTAGATGAGGCATGTTGGTCGGCATGGGCAAGTTGGGCCGAAGGGCCTGTTGCCATTGTGCATGGCTCTATGACTGTACCCTGACCATCGACTCGACCAATTAAAGGAACATGTCTGACCCGAAACATCACCCGTTCCTTCTCTCCAGAGATGCAGGCCGCCCCGCTGAGTTACCCCAGCATTTTGTGTCTACCATTCCCTTGATCTTGGTGAAAGACTTCGCCACTTTTCAAAGGGTAGCTTGCAAGTTCTCTGCGGTCAATAAGTGGAATTGCTTTTTTATTTCTGTGCGTGTGGTGATTTATCTGTTGTAATCATGGAATGGCCGTGGGCCTCGATGTCCGTGAAACCTATCCATCCAAAACCACATTCTTCTTAAACAAATTACCAGGTCTTGCTGTGCAACAAACTACAAACCTTCTCCCAATCAAAAAATAAATCAATTTTCAGGTTATATTCTGGTATTTTTTGTGACAGAATATATAATTGAACATTCTAGCCAACGAATTATGTTTTTTCTTTGTGTGGGAACACACTCTATGGTACCAGCGGACTGCGGCTTTATCATTAGTTTTCCCACAGAGAGTTGGGGCTGTGGGGTTAAAAGGGTTTTGATTTATTTCTTTTGACTTTCCTTTTCCTTGCATGTGTAATCCCGAGGCTTGAAAGGCTTGAAAATTAATTCCATATTTCATCTTCCTGTACTGTCTCCTTCTTCTCATACAACAAGATGAGAATACTGCCCACCTGTCTCAAATCTACACCCTCCCAGCCAACTGATCCTGCAGCAGGTGAACAAGGAACTGCAGAGTCTGTACACAAAGTGCTGGAGTAACTCAGCGGGACAGGGACAGGGACAGGCAGCACCTCTGGATAGAAGGAACTAAACCAAACTAAACTCAGCAGGTCAAGCAGGTTCTCTCTGGAGAACATGGGTATTCCGGGTCTATTTGGAGAGGTACATGGACAGGGAAGGTTTACACAGAAACATAGAAAATATGTTCAGGAGGAGGCCATTCGGCCCTTCGAGCCAGCACCGCCATTCATTGTGATCATGGCTGATCGTCCCCTATCAATAACCCGTGCCTGCCTTCTCCCCATATCCCTTGACTCCACTAGCCCCTAGAGCTCTATCTACCTCTCTCTTAAATCCATCCAGTGACTTGGCCTCCACTGCCCTCTGTGGCAGGGAATTCCATAAATTCACAACTCTCTGGGTGAAAAAGTTTTTTCTCACCTCAGTCTTAAATGACCTCCCTTTATTCTAAGACTGTGGCCCCTGGTTCTGGACTCGCCCAACATTGGGAACATTTTTTCTGCATCTGCATTTAGAGGGGATATGGGCCAAGCATGGGCAGGTGGGACTAGAGTAGCTGGGTAGTTTGTTCGGCGTGGGCAAGTTGGACCGAAGAGCCTGTTTCTGTGCTGAAAAGGACACAAAGTGCTAGAGTAACTCAGTAGGTCAGACAGCCTCTCTGGAGAACATGGATAGGTGATGTTTCGTGTGGGGACTTCTTCCGACTCGAAACGTCGCCTAGCTATGTCTTCCCGAGATGCTGCCTGACCCGCTGAGTTACTCAAACACCTTCTCTTTTTTTTTCAGACTGATCATGGGGCTGGGTGGGGGAGTGGGTGGGGAAGAAAGACAGACAGGGCAAAGCATAGCTTCACAATATGTAACTCTTCAATATATCTCACACCTTCTGCTCTACTCCTTGGCCTTGGTTCCAACCATCTGCATGTTACCTGCCGTGCTTTCTTTAGTTTAGTTTAGATACATAGATACATAGAAAATAGGTGCAGGAGTAGGCCATTCGGCCCTTCGAGCCTGCACCGCCATTCAATATGATCATGGCTGATCATCCAACTCAGTATCCCGTACCTGCCTTCTCTCCATACCCCCTGATCCCCTTTAGCCACAAGGGCCACATCTAACTCCCT
Source organism: Malacoraja senta (assembly GCA_038087875.1). Classification (NCBI taxonomy): domain Eukaryota; kingdom Metazoa; phylum Chordata; class Chondrichthyes; order Rajiformes; family Rajidae; genus Malacoraja; species Malacoraja senta. The sequence continues at coordinate 5,447,373 of CM075981.1, read as the reverse complement.
CTTAAATATAGTCAATGAACTGGCCTCAACTACCCTCTGTGGCAGAGAGTTCCAGAGATTCACCACTCTCTGTGTGAAAAAGTTTTTCCTCATCTCGGTCTTAAAGGATTTCCCCCTTATCCTTAAGCTGTGACTCCTTGTCCTGGACTTCCCCAACATCGGGAACAATCTTCCTGCATCTAGCCTGTCCAACCCCATAAGAATTTTGTAAGTTTCTATAAGATCCCCTCTCAATCTCCTAAATTCTAGCGAGTATAAGCCAAGTCTATCCAGTCTTTCTTCATATGAAAGTCCTGACATCCCAGGAATCAGTCTGGTGAACCTTCTCTGCACTCCCTCTATGGCTATAATGTCCTTCTCAGATTTGGAGACCAAAACTGTACGCAATACTCCAGGTGTGGTCTCACCAAGACCCTGTACAACTGCAGTAGAACCTCCCTGCTCCTATACTCAAATCCTTTTGCTATGAAAGCCAACATACCATTCGCTTTCTTCACTGCCTGCTGCACCTGCATGCCTACTTTCAATGACTGGTGTACCATGACACCCAGGTCTCGCTGCATCTCCCCATTTCCTAATCGGCCACCATTTAGATAATGGTCTGCTTTCCTGTTTTTGCCACCAAAGTGGATAACCTCACATTTATCCACATAATACTGCATCTGCCAAACATTTTCCCACTCACCCAGCCTATCCAAGTCACCTTGCAGTCTCCTAGCATCCTCCTCACAGCTAACACTGCCCCCCAGCTGAGTGTCATCCGCAAACTTGGAGATGTTGCCTTCAATTCCCTCATCCAGGTCATTAATATAAATTGGTTTAGTTCAGTTTAGAGATACAGCGTGGAAACAGGCCAGATTTACAATTTACAATTTACCAAAGCCAGTTAACCCTACAGACCTGTACGTCTTGCGGCAGTGCTCACAAGGTTAATCCCCGGGATGGCGGGACTGTCATATGAGGAAAGATTGGAAAGAGTGGGCTTGTATTCACTGGAATTTAGAAGGATGAGAGGGGATCGTATAGAAACGTGTACAATTATTAAAGGGACTGGACAAGCGAGATGTAGGAACAATGTTCCCAATGATGGGGGAGCCCAGAACCAGGGGCCAATTAAAACTGAGATGAGACCAGAATAAATGGGAGTCCATTTAGAACTGAAATGAGAAAAAACCTTTTCACCCAGAGAGTTGTGACTTGGTGGAATTCCCTACCACAGAAGGCAGTAAAGGCCAATTCACTGGATGAATTTAAAACAGAGTTAGATAGAGCTCTCGGGCGAGCGGAATCAAGGGATATGGGGAGAAGGCAGGCACGGGCTACTGATTGTAGATGATCAGAAAGAATGGCCAAATAGCCTCCTCCTGAACCTATTTTCTATGTTTCTGTGTCTTTTGAGTGGGAGGAAACCGAATTTCTCGGAGAAAACCCACGCGGTCACAGGGAGAACATGCAAACTCCGTACAGACAGCACCCGTAGTCAGGATCGAACCCGGGTCCTCCAGCGCTGCAAGCGCTGTAAGGCAGCAACTCTACCGCTGTGCCACCGTGGCCGCCCGCTCCCGCTACTTCTCTACCTGTTTTGGCTGAGAGTATATGATGGAATTTCATTGCAGCTGGCAAGGATAGTGTCTTCCTACTTGTGATGTTGAGGGAAGAGGGGAGTGAGTGGGAGATGTATGCAGCAAGCTGATCTGATTTGCCCGTTTCATATCTTGTAGAGTTACCACGACTTTCATTGTGTGGATTTGGAATTGCGTGGGTTCCATTATTCTCAAGATCAAGTATGTCAACACACAATATCTGGGGACGCAGGAGAGATGACAGGCCTGCGTATGAGTCACACCTTCAAGCGGAGAGGAGAAATTAGAGAAAAATAAGTTTTTCCAGAATTTTCCAGAATCTTGCCCACACATTGATACATAGTTGAGCATTTCTGTTCCACTTCAGTCCCAGACTTCGTTAGTGTGGAGAAAATTAACAGGCTTAACAAAGGAGTTTATACCCAGGACAGGCAGAATCTCTGGAGAGAAAGAATGGGTGACGTTTCGGCTCAAGACCCGATCTTCAGACTGAGAGTCGGGGGAAAGGGAAAAGAGAGATATAGATAGTGATGTTGAACAAATGAATGAAAGATTTGCAAAAAAAAGTAACGTGATAAAGGAAACAGGCCATTGTTAGCCGGTGCAATCCCTTAAGAATTTTATATGTTTACTAGACCAAGTGCAGACCCGTTGGGTCTGGTCCCCCCAACGCACCCGTTCCCTACCCGTAGCCCCCAATTGCACTTGCCCTGCGTGTTGCAATAGCAATTCGCCCTCCCCCTCCTGAGGTGAAAAGTTCAGAGTGTTCCTGTGTCGCAACATTGGATCGAAGTGTGTTGGAAGCTGGCAGGAATTATTTTAACAGTATAAAATCTTGGCATTTTTAAAGGTTTAATCGTGAATAATGTGAAATATAGGATGAAATCTTCAGTAAAGGTAATCACTGCTAGCCGAGCCATTGTGACATCATCATTTGATGCTGGTCGTTTTAAAATTAAAAGTATTTTGATTTTTTTAAGCTTTAATCAGTAATGTCGAGAAATAAAGCATAAAATGTACAATGAAGGTGATCTCTGCCTAGAGGGGGGAAATGTGAATAAGAATATGTAAAAATCTTGTGGAAGTTGGCATTTTTAAAAGCTTTAATCGTGAATAACGTGAAATATAGGATGAAATCTTTAGTGAAGCTGATCACTGCTAGCCGACCCATTGTGACATCATGAGTGAAAGCTGGTCGTTTTAAATTCAAAGTTTGATGTTTTTAAACTAATTACTTATCTTTAATCAGTAATTAGTGGAGAAATAAAGCATAAAATGTTCAGTGAAGGTGTTCTCGGCCTCGAGGGGAAAAATGGCAATCAGAATATGTAAAAATGTAATCGTTACCGCATAGTGTTTTGCAAAGATGTAAAGACAACCACATATACACACACAAATACACACACATATACACACGTACAAGATCAGACTTTTAATAAGTATATATGATATGTAAATATATTCTTTTACTGTAAATAAGCATAATCAGGCTGCTATCAGGCAACTGAACTATCCTACCAACAACTAGAGAACAGACCTAAACTAGTATGTGCCTTATTGGAGACCCACGGACTATCTGTGATCGGACTTTACTGGCTTTATCTTGCCCAAAACTTTATTCACGTTATTCCCTTCATCATGTATCTGTACACTGTGGACGGCTCGATTGTAATCATGTATTGTTCTTTCCACTCACTGGTTAGCACGCAACAAAAGCTTTTCACTGTACCTCGGTACACATGACAATAAACTATAAACTAAACTAATGTTAGATTAAGTACAAAGTCTATAGAAATAGTCCACTGAGTCACCAGATTTCGAAGCCATTTTCAGCCCGTTGATTTAGCTTCAGCTGGCTATAAATGCCCGTTGTCATGGCGACGTTGCCGGGTCGGCCTGGCCAAGCAAAGCAGTAGGTGTCCTCTACTGCTCTGTGCTGCTGCAGGCCGTGTCCGGTCCGTCCACTTGGTCTTCTGGAGCAGCTCCCGATCCAGGCGGGCCCCAGGCTGCTGCGGGGCCTCCAGCCGTCACCTCCGTCCGGATGGTCCAGCGAACCGCAGTCCCTCTCCTCGCCCGGCCACCTCCAGCCTTCATGACCTAGGAGAGCCTCCCACAACTGATCTTGAGGGCGCGAATGTAAGACCCCGGCCGCTAACCGGCCCTTTGCTCTTCGCGTCTGATACAGCCGCCGCCATCTTGACGCTCTCCAACCTCCCTCCCGGTCCTCAGGAACGATCAGGGGCCGGGCGCAGCGGCTTCTCTCCCAAGGACGGGCTTCCCGGACCTGCAGTGGGAAAACCAGGCCACGTTGCCGGGAGGTAGGCGCGTAGGACCATCGTCTCGTCTTGGTTGGGAGTTGGTCTTGGCATGACTGCACCTCGGCACTCGTGACAATAAACTCAACCAAAGGAAACTAATCGCGATTGTCGCAGACATCGTGGGCCGAAGGGCCTGTACCTGAGCCGTACTGTTCTATCATTAAATTGGCTGAGTGCAGTTTTTAAAGATGAACACCATGTTCTCTCAGAATTTTGGCCAAGCTCGCATTTTGAACCGATACCACCAAAGGTGAAATGAGTATCCTGGACAAGGATTGCAATATAGTCATTTAGTACTTTACTTAGTATATTTGTTTGTCTTGTATTATGGACAATAGACAATAGACAATAGGTGCAGGAGTAGGCCATTTGGCCCTTCGAGCCAGCACCACCATTCAATGTGATCATGGCTGATCATCCCCAATCAGTGCCCCAGGAGGTGTGTTCTGTTTTGTTTTACCGTATTGTAAATACTATTTAAATATTTGAATAAATATTTTGATTTTTTTTTTAAAAAGGTGAAATGAGATGCAGGTTGGCACAGCAGTACAGCTGCTGCCTCACCGCCCCAGAGACCTGGGTTCAATCCTTACTTTGGGTGCTGCCTGTACGGAGTTTGTACGTTCTCCCTGTGACCTGCATGTGTTTTCTCCGCATACCCCGGTTTCCTCCCACACGCCAAAGACGTTTGTAGATTAATTGCCTTCGGTAAAATTATAAATTGTCCTTGCGTGTGGCATAATGTTAATGTACTGGCCGGTGCGGACTCAGTGGGCCGAAGGTATCTCTGTATCTCTAAAGTCCAAGGTATCTCTGTATCTCTAAAGTCTAAAGTAAAGTTCTAAAAAGGCTGACCACAAAATGAATTGATAGACACAAAATGCTGGAGTAACTCAGCGGGATGGGCAGCTTCTCTGGATAGAAGAAATGGGTGACGTTTCGGATTGAGACCCCTCTCCAGACCCTCTGGATAGAAGGACTGGGTGACGTTTCGGGTCGAGGCAATTCTCCAAAAGGATCGCGCCTGAAGAAGGGTCTCGACCCGTAAAGTCACCCACTCATTCTATCCAGAGATGCTGCCTGTCCCGCCCAGTTACTCCAGCCTTTTGTGTCTATGTTCGGTGCAATCTGCAGTTCCTTCCTTCACAGAATGAATAGAGCTCTCTGTGTACATATCAGTGATTGAGGTTAACCGCATAACAATGGAGGCTGCACTACAAAAGTAATTCGTCGGGTGTCAAGTGGATGTGAAAGGCTTTCTGTGTAAGTGCAACGCTTTACCATGCAGGTCATGAAATCTCTGTTCAGGGTCTGTGGTCCTGATGGGCACTGACTGCCTCCTGTCATTTCCTCCGTTAATTTATTTGAAATCTTTGCGAGGAAAGGCTGATTGCGCGGAGAACATAAGGAATTGCTTCTTTTTTTTTTTTGCCGAGATCAGGCTTATTGTGATTAATAACGGCGAAAAGCAAACACCACAGAGCCACACACTAATATATTACAGGCAAGCCACAAATGGAGAAGCTAAAAAATAAGAGGCAGAGTAATGAGCCTGAACTCCCATCTCAGTGGGGTGTGATAGCAAGCTATAAAAAGCAAGGGTAGATGTCTTCTTTAGTGGCCCCAGATGCAGCTTCACCAGACAACCGCGTGCACTATGAGTTTGACATTGAATTTGCAAATGCATTAGTGCAGGCTCAAGCGACTCTCTTTGGTTTGAATGGAACGACAGATGCTGGTTTGAATGGAACGACAGATGCTGGTTTGAATGGAACTACAGATGCTGGTTTACGCCAAAGACAGACACAAAATCTCTGCGGTTCAGGCAGCATCTCTGGAGAAAAGGTATAGATGAGGTTTCAGGTCGAGACCCTAATTCCGACGTTTCGGGTCGAGACCCTATTCCTTTTCTCCAGAGATGCTGCCTGGCTCCAGCATTTTATGTCTATCTTCTATTTTGTTTTAGTTTAGTTCAGAGATACAGCATGGAAACAGGCCCTTCGGCCCACCGAGATCGTGCCGGCCAGCCATCCCTGTACGCTAGTGCTATCCTGCACACCAAAACAATTTACAGATTTCTTTTTAACCACAGCCAATTAACCTACAAGCCTGAGATAGACACAAAATGCTGCAGTAACTCAGCGGGACAGGCGAAAATTTCGTTCAGACCGAAAGGTCTGAATGACAAATAAAGGAATCTCTAATCTCTAATCTCTGGGGAGAAGGAATGGGGTGACGTTTCGGCTCGAGACCCATCTTCATACTGGTGTCAGGGGAGAGGGAGGTGCAGAGATAAAGAAGTGTAAGGTGTGAAAACAGGACAAAGGGAATGGTGATCAACGTCACCCATTCCCTCTCTCCAGAGATGCTGCCTGTCCCGCCGAGTTACTCCAGCCTTTTGTGTCTATTCTTCGGTGGAATTCATCTCAGTCGACCCGCTACCAGTAAACGAGAGCCACGTAGGGGATCTCTGGGAATTAACACCCGAGCGCAAAGTACTTGAGAAGATAAACCGGGATAAAAAAGAAAAAAAATCGGACGAGAAAACAGTCGGTAATGTAGTTAATATTTATGAAAGGTAGACAAAAATGCTGGAGAAACTCATCAGGTGAGGCAGCATCTATGGAGCGAAGGAAATAGGAGGTCTCTGGAATATAGGCGAGAGGGCTAAATAGTTGTGGAGAGTTTAGAGGAGGGTGTTTATGCGAACCGAATATTCGGAAAGAGAAATGAGGCGTTTATTTGCATGGAATGCAAATCAGCTAGTGATATACCGGGGAATAGAAAGGCTCAGGAGCATTTTATAGGTCAACATGGCCATTTAATTACCTTCTAAAGAATGTCAGTGTGGAGTCTGCTCCTGTTAACTACTCCCTAGTCTCTCACAGCTAACCCTGGTGCCCTGTTAATTTTCCGTGTTGCCTACTTGCTTGCTGACTGCTGTGCTGAACGACTCCCAGACCAAGGTTTACTGAATCTTCAATTTGGCTGCAGATTTGATTCGCGGTGACTGGTCTCATTCCTTTGGCTGTCGTTCATCTTCCCTTCCCGCTCCAGTGGCGCTTCTGCCCGGCTTATCTGGCTCATCACACGTTTTAGCATGAAAACATCAGAACTGCATTGGCTGGAGTAATCGAGTCACAGGGCTGAGTACTCTATTGTTTTGTGGGAGTGCTTTCGAGTGGATAATCCATGGCATTTAAGTTAGGTTGCCATTCCGGAACCTAACTGCTGGAATCTCAACAACAGGCCATTCAGCCCGTCGAAGGTTTCTGGGGTACGCTATGGCCTCGCCTGCCATCTCTCCCATCTCGCTCCTTGCCACTTTCAGGAGAAGAATAGCCAAGGGTTTCCCAATCTTCACGTGTCAGTGGCGGGCTCGTGCTCTTCTCCCATCTATGAACAAAGTCACAGAGTGATACAGCGAGGAAACAGGCCCTTCGACCCCAACTTGCCCACAGCCGACCAACATGTCCCATCTACACTAGTCCCACATGTCTGCATTTGACTCATATCCCTCTAAACTTGTTCTATCCATGTACCTGTCTAAATGTTTCTTAAACGTTGCAATAGTCCCTGCCTCAACTACGTCCTCTGGCAGCTGGTTCCATACACCCACCACCCTTTGTGTAAAAAGGTTACCCCTCAGGTTCCTATTAAATCTTCCCCCCCCCCCCCCCCCCCCTCAAACCTATGTCCTCTGGTTCTCGATTCTCCTACTCTGGGCAAGAGACTCTGTGCGTCTACTTGACCTATTCCTCTCATGCTTTTATACGCCTCTATAAGATCACCCCTCATCCTCCTGCGCTCCAAGGAATAGACTCCTAGCCTGCTCAACCTCTCCCTATAGCTCAAGCACGCGAGTCCTGGCAACATCCTCGTAAATCTTCACTGCACCCTTGACAACAGCTAGACATCTTTCCTATAATGTGGTGCCCAAAATTGAGCACAAATACTCCAATGTGGCCTCACCAAGGTCTTATATAACTGCAACATGACAACGAGACTCAATAGAATCATAGAGCGAAACAGTACGAAAACAGGCCCTTTGGCCCACCTTGTCCATGCTGACCAGGTTGGCCTTCTGGGCAAGTAAAAAATCTGCCCGCATTTCGACTCCTATCCCTCTAAACCCTTCTGTCCACGTGGGTCAACTGTACTTAGAGGAAATCTGAAACTTAGCTTGGCCTAAAATCAAACCCTATAGTTTGGCGCAGTGATAGAATTGCTGCCTTGCAAACGCTTGCAGTGCCAGAGACCCGGGTTCGATCCCGACTGCAGGTGCTGTACGCTCTCCCCGTGACCACGTGGGTCTCCTCCGAGATCTTCGGTTTCCTCCCACACTCAGAAGTACGGGTTTGTAGGTTAATTGGCTTGGTATCAATGTAAAATTGTCCCTAGTGTGTGCAGGTGTGGTGTTAATGTGTGGGGATCATTGGTTCTGGGCGGACTCGATGGGCCGAAGGGCCTGTTTCCACGCTGTATCTCCAAACTAAACTACAAGTTTTTCACGGAAACTGTTGTATGAGCTGAGTCATCATTATTTATTCCTAAGTCACTCATGCATTCTATCCGAAGTTTTTTCGTAACAGCAGAAGCTGGTTTACTTTAAAAAGCTAAGAGCACATTTCGTATTCTAATGCAACTTGAGACCATTGTGATTGAATAGTATTTTTCTCACTTTTATCCTAGATTACTGGATCCATTTGGATTTTGCGTGAACTTTTTGTCTGCAACCGGTAAGATTTAATTATATATATATTTTTAGGAATTTAACAAGCATTAAACAACATAAGATCAGATTTGAGGTACTTCATTTGAAAATCAAAATTGCAATATTTCTTTCTCCCCAAATTTTAGTGACACCTTTATTAGTGAAGTAGCTTTGTGATATCATTTTGAATCCCCATTCAATTATTCAATGTTGGTCATAAGATCCTGAGACATAGGAGTAGAATGAGGCCATTCGGCCCATCGAGTCCTCTCCTCCATTCGATCATGGCTGATCTATTTACCCTCTCAACCCCATTCTCCTCCCATCTCCTCATTAATGCTCTTACTAATCAGTCCCCACTTCAGATATAGCCACTGACTTGGCCTCCACAGCCATCTGTGGCAAAGAGTTCCACAGATTCACCATCCTCTGGCTAAGGAAATTCCTCCTCATCTCCAGTCTAAAGGTGGCACCATATTAATAGCACCATATTAGGAACCACCACCACGTTAGTAACATAATATTAGTAACCGCATTACTAACATTTATACATCCAATGCATGTAAATAGACTTGATGGGCCGAATGGCCGAATTCTTCTCCTATAACTTACGAACATGACCTTATGATGCAGCCCAGACCATCTCTCTCTCTCTCTTTTCTGTCTCACACACACACACACTCTCTCTCTCACGCACTCTCGCTCACACACATACTCTCCCCCTCTCGTCCACACCCTCGCTCTCCCTCTCAACTCTCTCTCTATCACACTCTCTCTCTCTCTCTCTCAAACCCTCTCCCCCCCTCCCTCTCACACATGCTCTCTCTCACACACTCTGTCTCTCTCACACACACTTTCCCCCGCTCTCCCTCTCAACTCTCTCTCTCTCTTTCACTCAATCTCTCTGTCTCTCTCATACACACACACCCACACTCTCTGTTGCAAATCAGTGCCTTCAGTGTTCTCTGGATTACCATGTGCAAGCATTTCTGACCGTAATATCACTCCAGCCATTCTTCTTCTTCTTCTTATCGTGTCCATCTCGTTACAAACGTCGACCTCGCTGTCATCGTCCGTCCTGAAAAGGACGCGATCTTCCGGCGACAATCAGTGGGAGCCGTCACTTGTCACCATAGATGATGGTGGTGGCAGAATTAGCTCGGGATACTTCCAGTTTCCAGCCCCGCGACGTGAACGCTTCTGCTATGGGGCCACTCCAGCCATTAGCATGAGGATAGCATTCATTCAAAAGACGATGTGTTGAACAGGACGGCTGTCCCAGATAACACTTGAGTCTTTTAACTCTCTCAAGACCAATCCCTATAACTATCTACAAGACACATTTCCTTACAGCTGAAGAATGAACATACCGTCTAAATTGTCAGACACACTTTGTCTGAAGGGAGTCATCCAGCCCAATTACTATGTACTTCTAACAATGAACGTACATAGGTAATACACAATGGTATTAAGTTAATGTTCCATGACATTGGGCTGGTTACTGATATCAATGCTATGGGGGAAGAAGGCAGAAGGAAGTTATAATAGAAGAAAAAAGCCATGAAACCAGTTTGAAGACACAACTAAATCAAAGTGATTCTAGAGTCGCAGAGTGATACAGCGTGGAAACAGGCCCTTTGGCCCAACTTGCCCACGCTGGCCAACATGTGCCAGCTACGCTAGTCCCACCTGCCCGCATTTGGTCCATATCCCTCCATCTAAACACATCTCTGAATCAGTAGGTTGTGAATTCAAGATCTACCACAAGCAGCAAAAAAAAAACAAATTGCTGAAGGAACTCAGCGGGTTGAGTAGCATCTGTGGGGGTGTGGGGGGGGGGGGTGGAGGAATTGTTGATGTTTTGGGTCGAGATACTGCACCGGGGGCTGGGAGTGGAGAGAAAATGTAGCCAGTCTGAAGAGAGGAGGAGAGATGAGACAGGGGCAATACGTGATAGGTAGACTGAGCAGAGATGAAAGATGGCAGATGCAACTAGACTCTCCGAGTTCATCCAACCGTTTATTGTTTGCTCCAGATTCCAGCATCTGCAATCTCTTGTGACTCCAGGCACTTGAAGGACTTTGGGATGAGAATGGGGTTAGGAGGGAAAGATAGATCAGCCATGATTGAATGGCGGACTAGACTTGATGGGCCGAATGGCCTAATTCTGCTCCTACTATCACGTATAGGTACAGTGAAAAGCTCTGTTTTGCATGCTGTCTAAATGGATCAGATAATACTACACATGAATACAATCAAGTCAAACTCAAGTACTATAGATAGAGCAAAGGGGAAGATACAGAGTGCAGAATTTCAGGTATACAATTTCATTCAGACTGAAATGTCTGAATGACAATAAAGGATACTTTACTGAATATAGTTCTCAGCATTGTAGCAGTCCAACGGACAAAGTCCAATGTCCACAATGGGGTAGAGGTGAATATGACAGCACCCTAGCTTATGGAAGGACCATTCAGAAGCCTCATAACAGAAGGGAAGAAGTTGATCCTGAGTCTGGTGATGCCCCCCCTTTTTGAAGCTTCAGTACCTTCTGACGGACAGGCAAACAGGGAGAAAACGGAAGGACTTTTGGTATATTGTTGTGCCATTTTGTTTTGTTCATTTTGTATGTTGTGTTTCCAATGATGTAGGGAGTCAAAGGGAGTCCAAAGAGAGAGAGGGAGAAAGAGAGTCCATACAGCGTGGAAGGAAAACAGGCCCTTCGGCCCAACTTGCTCATGCCGACCCATTTACACAATTCCCACCTGGCCCGAGTACACTTTAAACCTGGAGAAGGGTCTCGACCCGAAACGTCACCCATTCCTTCGCCCCACAGATGCTGCCTGACCCGCTGAGTTACTCCAGCATTTTGCGTCTACCTTCGATTTAAACCAGCATCTGCAATTCTTTCCTACACATGTTGTCCCTCTAAACCTACTCTATCCATGTACCTGTCCAAATATCTCTTAAATGGTATGATAGTACAAGCCTCGACTACCTCGTTCCATACACCCACCACCCTTTGTGTAAAACAAGTTGTGTAGTTGGGGATTATCGGGGATTATGAAAGAGACACGAAACGAACACAAGATTTTCTTTCAGCAAAGGGGTACCATCTTTGTCTGGGTCATTTATGGGGTCATGGCAAGTGGTAGCTGTTTTTATTCTGCTGAGCTCAAACTCTTCCCCGGGGACACACAGTGAGAGATTGTCTTATAAAATCTCCTCCTGGAGCAAAGGAAACGAACACAAACTTGTCAAACGAGCCTGTGTATAAAATCCCTTTATTTCTCAGCAGCCAAGGTCGCTCGTTGCAGCTCCTGGGGTCAAACATATATTTAAAAAAGATTTCAATCATAGAAACATAGAAAAACATAGAAAATAAGTGTAGGAGTAGGCAATTTGGCCCATCGAGCCAGCCACCGCCATTCAATATGATCGTGGCTGATCATCCAAAATCATTTTCCCCATATCCCTTGATTCTGTTAGCCCTAAGAACTAAATCTAACTCTCTCTTGAATACAGGTTAGACAAAAGTGCTGGAGAAACTCAGCGGGTGCAGCAGCATCTATGGAGCGAAGGAAATAGGCAACGTTTCGGGCCGAAACCCTGAAGGAAATAGGCAACGTTTCGGGACGAAACCCAGAAGGGTTTCGGGCCGAAACGTTGCCTATTTCCTTCGCTCCATAGATGCTGCTGCACCCGCTGAGTTCCTCCAGCACTTTTGTCTACCTTCGATTTTCCAGCATCTGCAGTTCCTTCTTAAACACTCTCTCTTGAATACATCCAGTGAATTGGCCTCCACTGCCTTCTGTGGCAGTGAATTCCACGGATTCACAACTCTCTGGGTGAAAAGGTTTTTCCTCATCTCAGTCCTAAATGGCCTACCCCTTATTCTTAAACTGTGACCCCTGGTTCTGGACTCCCCCAACATCGGGAACATTTTTCCTGCATCCGGCCTGTCTAAAATCCCTCCAGAATGTGTTATGTGTCTTCTAAGATCCCCGCTCATCCTTCTGAATTCCAGTGAATGCAAGCCCAGTCGACCCATTCTTTCATCACATGTCAGTCCCGCCATCCCGGGAATTAACCTGGTGAACCTACCCTGCACTCCCTCGATCAAAAGAGCGAAAGCATTTGCGTAGGCAATCAAGACGGTGAATTGCATGTGAAGAAACATTTCCCCAGTGGAAATCCCAGTGTGGCTGCAGTAATGAAAATACCATAAAATAACTGGTATGTAATGAGCTTTGCTTTACCAAACAGCTGTAAAGCCAGACCACCCATCGCAGTAGGAAGTGTAGGGCCATTCATAATCTATTGTGGCAATTTGAGGAGACTGCTCGAAATTTAAATACACCTCTTGCCCAGGGGAACGAGGCCTAATCCAGAATGTTAACCAAATCCTGCCCTAAAGATTTGTCCTTTCCTTTTCATCCTTCTGCTCCTGAAGGCACAAACCCATGGACCTCAGAGATCCCAAAGAGTTCCGCTGTTCTTCTTAAAGACACACAGCGATGGAGTAACTCAGCGGGTCAGGCAACATCTCTGACCCGAAACGTCACCCGTTCCTCCTCTCCAGGGATGCTGCCTGTCCCGCTGAGTTGCTCCAGCTTTTTGTGCCTATCTCTGGAGAACATGGACAGGTGGCCGTTTTGGATCGGGACCCGTCTTCAGACTGAACCTGTTCGCCGGAGATGAAGTCTGAAGAAGGGTCTCGACCTGAAACGTCACCCATTGCATCTCTCCAGAGATGCTGCCTGAGTTGCTCCAGCTTTTTGTGCCTATCTCTGGAGAACATGGACAGGTGGCCGTTTTGGATCGGGACCCGTCTTCAGACTGAACCTGTTCGCCGGAGATGAAGTCTGAAGAAGGGTCTCGACCTGAAACGTCACCCATTCCTTCTCTCCAGAGATGCTGCCTGTCCGCTGAGTAACTCCAGTTTTTTTGCGTCTACCACCGGAGATGCTGCCTGACCCGCTGAGTTTCGCCAGCAGTTTCTGTCTCTACTTGGAGTATTGTGTTCAGTTTTGATTTTCGTGTTATGGGAGGGATTTTGCCTAGGTGAGGACGGGTTGATTCGCAGATCACGGGAAGGTGAGAGACCTGACCCGAAATGAAGTACCTCATTTGAAAAATCAAAATTGCAATATTTTTTCTCTCCCTAAAAATGTAGTCATGCCGATGAAGTCATAATCGGTTAAAATTGGCTTTGTGTAATTGTTTCGGACACCACATTCAGTTATGCAATGGTGATTGTAAGTTTAGTTTAGAGATACAGCGTGGAAATAGGCCCTTCGTAAACCAGCATCATTGACGTTACTTGTGTCTGCGGAACTTTTCCTCCCAGTTCCTGATGGACACGGTTGATGAGCAAAGCCTCACATGCGTTCATTTACATATGAACGCGGCGCACCCATTGGGTGTACCTGACTACGATCCTGACCACGGGCGCTGTCTGTACGGAGTTTGTACCTTCTCCCCGTGACCTGCGTGGGTTTTCTCCGAGACCTATGGTTTCCTCCCGCACTCCAAAGACGTGCGGGTTTGCAGGTGAATTGGCTTGGTATAAATGCAAATTGCTTAGGATAGCGTCAATGTGCGGGGGGGAGATCGCTGGTCGGTGCGGACTCGGTGGGCCGATGGGCCTGTTTCCATGCTGTATCTCTAAAACTGAAACTAAACGTATCTGCACACTGTTGGGTGGCTGGATTGTAACCATCTATTGTCTTTGCGCTGACTGGTTAGCACGCAACAAAAACATTTCACTGCACCTGGGTACGCGTGGCAATAAGCTAAAACGGGAACGGAAAATATGAATCCAGTCATCTAAATATTAGCAGAAACAAAGCACACTGACTGGACCACTATTTAAATTTGTAACGTTGGCATGAACATTAATTCTCATCTGTACTTAGTCCAAGCTGCAATTGCTTATGCTGTCACTGACAAAAAAAAAAACCCATTAATAATCAACCACTCAGACTAGATTACAGTCATGTGAAGGCCAAATTGGGCAAAGAGAGACGGTTTCCTTCACTGGAAGAGCACTAATGAACCAGTGGAGTTTTCTATAACGAGGTGGCGGTTTTCACACTCATTTCATGTCTGGTCACAGCCAGCAAATCACCGCATTTATTGTGTTCATTTGTCGTGCAGCGCAGTTTAACTCGCGACCTCAGCGCTGCTAAGGGTCCGCCATCGCGGCACGGTCCAAGGCATTGCCGTTCCCGATACCAGTTAGCTTTCGTGGCACCGCCAATTTGTGAGCAGTCTTACGTTGCTGCACACCTGTGATGGCTGAGAGCTGAATAGAGCTTCCTCAGACTCCTTCCAATTTGTGAATCCGAGGGGAACTTCATTCCCACACGCCAGACCCACTAGAAACGTAGAAAATAGCTGCAGGAGTTGGCCATTCAGCCCTTCTAGTCAGTACCGTCATTCAATATGATCATGGCTGATCATCTAGAATCAGTACCTCGTTCCTGCTTTCTCCCCATATCCCTTGATTCCATTAGCACCAAGAGCTATATCTAACTCTCTCTTGAATACATCCAGTGAATTGGCCTCCACTGCCTTCTGCGGCAGAGAATTCCACAGATTCACAACTCTCTGGGTGAAAAAGTTTTTCCTTCTCCCAGTCCTAAATGGCCTACCCCTTATTCTTAAACTGTGACCCCTGGTTCTCGACTCTCCCAACATCGGGAACATTTTTCCTCCATCTAGCTTGTCCAATCCCTTAAGAATTTTATATGGTTCTATAAAATCCCCTTGCATCCTTCTAAATTCCAGTGAATATAAGCCCAGTCGATCCATTCTTTCATCAAAGGAAAGTTACATAGAAAATAGGTGCAGGAGGAGGCCATTCAGCCCTTCGAGCCAGCACAGTCATTGTCTCCCAATTCTCCCATTGTCTCCCACAGTCTCCCAATTCTGTTAGCCCTTGCAGTCCCCTCCCCTTCATCAGCCCTCTGGTTGTCTCCTCCCCTCCCCCAGCCCTCGGGCTCCTCCTCCGCCTTTTTTCCTTTCTTCTCCCCACCCCCTATCAGTCTGAAGAAGGGTTTCGGCCCGAAACGTTGCCTATTTCCTTCGCTCCATAGATGCTGCTGCACCCGCTGAGTTTCTCCAGCATTTTTGTGTACCAGTCATTGTGATCATGGCTGATCGTCCCCAATCAATAACCCGTGCCTGCCTTCTCCCCATATCCCTTGATTCCACTGGCCCCTGGAGCTCTATCTAACTCTCTCTTAAATCCATCCAGTGATTTGGCCTCCACTGCCCTACTGAAGGAAAGGCAGCAACCATATCTGTCACGAGTCTTCCTGTAATGCATTGCCAATGGTCTTGTACCTTCGAAATGAGTAGTTACATTTGACGTGCCAACTTTAAATGCAAACGTTACTCATTTTCTTCACAGAAATGTGGGACCGCACGGCGGCGCAGTGGTAGAGTTGCTGCCTCACCGCGCCAGGGACCCGGGTTCCATCCTGACTACGGGTGCTGTCTGCACGGACTTTTATGTTCTCCCCGTGACCTGCGTGGGTCTCCTCCGGGTGCTCCGGTTTCCTTCCGCACACCAAAGACGTACAGGTTTGTTGGTTAATTGGCTACGGTAAAAATTGTAAATTGTCGCTAGTGTGTGGGACAGTGCTAGCGTACGGGGTGATTGCTGGTCGGCGCGGACTCGGTGGGCCGAAGGGCCGGTTGCCGCACTGTATCTCTGACGTCTGAATGCCTCAGTAGTAACTGTGTAGATAAGTAGCATGTTGATTAACGATATTCATTGTGGTTATTCATTAATCTAATCTGCATTAGCACATTAATTACTTTTTATTAAATGTCCACCTTTTTGCAAAGCTAAGCCTAGCTAACCCAGCTTATTTTTCCCTTTCAGGATCTCTAATGGTTATCAATCACTAATGCACAAGCAACCTGCTTTCTTCAAATGCTGAATGAAACATAATCCATGTCCACTGGAAGAAATCCTCAGCTAACGGTGGAGGATGCCACATGCCCATGAAGTACCGAGGAGATCGTAGAACTGGTGTGGCCCTCGGGATCTGTTTTTACTGCTCACACCACACCTTAAAATGCCCTCTTGACACTTGAGAGATTCTCTTTCAGATTGTACTGCACCGGCATTAATCTCCCGGCGTTGCAGAATTGCGCTCTCGAAGTTTGGGTGGCAGCGTTAGAATCGGGGTAGGGGGGAAAGATGTTGCTGAAAGAATACATTTTTATCAGCTTGGCGACTGTCACTTTAACTCAAGCAATACCCTGGCATGTCCAATGTCCTGATATGTGTGTGTGTGAAATTAAACCTTGGTTCACGCCGAGGTCCGTGTACAGGGAGGCTCCGACAGTGGACTGCAATGATTTTCTAATGTCCAAAGTTCCCGGTGGTTTGCCCGAAGGCACGCAGACCTTACTACTCCAGAGTAACAGGGTCGCGACGATGGAGGCGGGAGAGCTGCAGCACCTGGTGAACCTGACGGAACTGGACCTGTCCCAGAACAGCTTCTCGCAGATCGAAGACGTCAGCTTGACCAACATGAGCAATCTCCTGGTCCTTCACTTGGAGGAGAACCAGCTGACGGAGCTGTCGGAGAGATGCTTCTCCGCTCTCACCAACCTGCAGGAGCTCTACCTGAACCACAACCAGCTCAGCGCCATTCCGGACGGGGCTTTCTTTGGCCTCGACAACCTCCTCCGCCTCCACCTGAACTCCAACAAGCTGAGGGCCATTGACCGCCGGTGGTTCGAGGCTCTGCCCAGCCTGGAGATCCTCATGATCGGAGAGAATGCCGTGGACCACCTCCAGACCATGAACTTTAAGCCTCTCGTCAATCTAAGGAGCTTGGTTTTGAGCGGAATGAGGCTGAGGGAAATCTCCGATTACGCTCTCGAAGGCCTGGAGAATCTCGAAAGCATTTCCTTTTATGACAACAGCTTGTCCAAGGTTCCAAAGGTGGCCCTGCAGAAAGTTCCAGGCCTCAAGTTCTTGGACTTAAACAAGAATTCCATTCAAAGAATCCAACAGAGCGATTTCACAGACATGCTCCACCTTAAAGAGCTGGGTGTCAGCCACATGGGGGAACTGGTCTCCATTGACAAGTTTGCTTTGGACAACTTACCTGAACTGACCAGACTGGAGGTGACCAACAACCCAAAGTTCTCCTACATCCACCCCAATGCGTTTCGGCTCATCCCACAGATGGAGACCCTCATGCTCAACAATAATGCCTTGAGTGCCTTGTACAAGGAGACGGTGGAGTCGCTCTCCAAGCTTCAGGAGATCAGCATTCACAGCAACCCCATAAGATGCGACTGTGTCATCCGCTGGGTGAACGCCAACGAAAATCGCATTCGCATCATCGAGCCCCAGTCCACCCTTTGCGTCGAGCCTGCGGAGTTCAAGAGGACAAACCTGAGAGAGGTCCCATTCCGGGAGATGACGGATCGCTGCCTCCCTCTCATCTCCCCCGAGGCTTTTCCTGAACATCTCAGCGTGGAGACGGAAGAGTCGCTCTCCCTACACTGCCGGGCTTTCGCCGAGCCTGACCCGGAGATATACTGGGTCACACCCTCCGGGGACAAACTAGGGGGCCACGCCGTGTCGGGCAGATACAGGGTGCATCCTGAAGGCACGTTGGAGATATTCAACGCCAGCTCAGAGGAAGCTGGGCTTTACACCTGCGTGGCCCACAACCTGGTGGGAGCCGACTCGAAAAGCGTGGCCATCGAAGTCAACGGCTTTTACCCGGAAAACCAAGACAGCGCCCATCAGCAGCTCTCCTTGCAAGAGGTGGACTCTCACCACGTCCTGGTCTCCTGGCTGGTCGCCCCCAACGTTATATCGTCCAACATCACTTGGTCGCGTACGATGGGCAACGACAGCAGCAGCGGCGACAACATGGACCTGGCCTTCTCGGCTCGGATCCCTGCTGGCGTCCACGCTTACAACCTGACCCGCTTACAAGCTTTGGCAGAGTATGTGATATGCGTCCGTGTGTCCCGCGCCGGTGGCCTCCGCGCCGAGACCTCGTGCGTCAGATGCACGACCAGGGGAGACAGCCGCCGGGCCACAGTCGCCGGCGGGGTCAGACCATCGCTTCTAATTGCCTTAATAACCATTTGCGCCCTCTTCGCGGCGGCCAGCGTCTTGTGGGCGCTGCGGGGGCTGAAGGAGGAGGAGGAGAGGAAGAAGAAGAAGAAGGGGGCGAGGGGGCGCAGGTCACTCTCGGCGGCCATGCAGAGGAGTGTGTCCGTCTCCCTGCGCCGTGTCCACCCTCCCTTGGTCAAGCGCTGGGAAGCCGAGGGCAGCGGGCAGGGCGAGACGATAGCGGTGGATATGCCCTCCACGCCGCTGGGCCCCCTTCAACTGACCAGCTGCTGTGACAACAACTGAGACTGGGGGGGCGGTCGAGAGGAAGCAAAAGAAAATAAAATTGGAGCCACGACCCAAAAAAAGAGAGTCTGCCCTTTCTTTCACTGTCCGGTTGAAACAGGCAAAGAGCGGGTCAAAGCCAACAAGTCTGAAATGGGTCAGAAGAAGGGGTCTCGACCCATTCCTTCTCTCCAGAGATGCTGCCTGTCCCGCTGAGTTACTCCAGCATTTTGTGTCAAGAAACATTCAAAGCAACAAATATCAGCTGAAGAGGAAACAAATCCGGATTTCGATGTCCTTTTTTTAGACGTGAGAGGGTGGCAGTTTTTTTGTTTTTGGCATTAAAGCCCCCTCTTGGTAGAAATCCCCCCCCCCCCCCCCCCCTTCTCTGTCCAACTGATGTCAATGTGTGTGTTCTGAACTCTGTTAATAGGAGACATATATAGGAATCTGGGAAAGGTATTAAACAAACAACAAACAACAGGGATCACCTCTCACTGTTCGGAAATGTATCCAATTTCTTATGTAAAAAAAAAACCTTTGTGATCCTGTTGGTAGTAAATCTGGGTTTTTTTCGAGCGAGGCACTTGGAAATTCTGATTGGAAATCTGGAGCAGGTTTACAACGATTTTATACAGGTCGTATGTGCATATTTTTCTAGGTTCAGGCAGCAATGTCAGACACTTTGCTTTGAGCTTTCGTCTGCCCAGAATGACTAGTGGCGGGGAGCACCGCGAAGGCTATTTTTTTTTGGGGGGGGGGGTTTGTTTTGTGTTAGTTTTGAGGCGACCCCAGTGTTTTGTATCGCAGCACCATTTATCCCAGCCAGTTTTTTTTCCCCCTTGCACCACCTCCGGACGTCACTGGCGGAAACGTGGAAGGATTCGCGGGAAGCATTTCTTTTCATTGCAGTATTTTCTGAATAAACCAAAACCAAAAAAAAAGTGGAAAGCAAAACTTGTCGTCGCTTTATTCTGTTGAACCTTCCACTCGGGTGTCGGGAGGGGGGGGTGGCTGCAGGTGGGTAGAGTTGCTGCCTCACAGC
Source organism: Malacoraja senta (assembly GCA_038087875.1). Classification (NCBI taxonomy): domain Eukaryota; kingdom Metazoa; phylum Chordata; class Chondrichthyes; order Rajiformes; family Rajidae; genus Malacoraja; species Malacoraja senta. The sequence goes on along the minus strand of CM075981.1, from coordinate 5,427,326 downwards.
GCCAGAGACCCGGGTTCGATCCTGACCACGGCTGCTGTCTGTACGTCTGGAGGTGTTTAAGAAGGAATTGCAGATGCTGGAAAAATCGAAGGTAGATAAAAATGCTGGAGAAACTCAGCGGGTGAGGCAGCATCTATGGAGCGAAGGAATATTCTGCTGCAAGAGCCAACAGCACCTGTGCGTGTGTGTGATGGGGAGAGGGAAGGGAAGAATATTCCTTCGCTCCATGATGAACGTCACCCATTCCTTCGCTCCACAGATGCTGCCTCACCCGCTGAGTTTCTCCAGCATTTTTATCTACGTACGTCTGGAGTTTGTACGTTCTCCCCGTGACCCGCGTGGGTTTTCTCCGAGATCTTCGGTTTCCTCCCACACTCCAAAGACGTACAGGTTTGTAGGTTAATCGGCTTAATAAATGTAAAAATTGTCCAGTATAAAATTGTCCCAACTTCCAGTATAGTCCCTGGTGGACTCTTCTCAAGGTACAAGGTTCTCCCCGTGACCTGCGTGGGTCTCCTCCGGGTGCTCCGGTTTCTTCCCACCCAACATTCCAAAGACGTACAGGTTTGTAGGTTAATTGGCTTCAGTAAAAATTCTAAATTGCCCCGAGTGTGTGTAGGATAGTGCTTCTTCTTCTTTTCCTTGTCCATCTTGTTACAAACGTTGACCTCGCTGTCATCGTCCGTCCTGAAAAGGACGCGAGCTTCCGGCGACGATCGGTGGGAGCCGTCACTTGTCGCAGTAGATGATGGTGGTGGCAGAATTAGCTCGGGATACTTCCAGTTTCCAGCCCCGCCACGTGGACGCTTCTGCTATGGGGCCAGGATAGTGCTAGTGTACGGGGATTGCTGCTGGTCGACGCTGACCCGGTGGGCCGAAGAGCGTGTTTCTATGCTGTATCTCTAAACTAAACCAAACTAAATCTGCTATAAGAACCAACAGCACCTGTGCGTGTGTGTGGCGGGGAGGGAAGAATTGCCGACCCAGTTTAGGGATACAGCGAGGAAACAGGCCCTCCGGCCCACCGGGTCTGAGCCGACCAGCGATCTCCTCACACTAACACTATCCTACACCCTCTTGGGACAATTTTTACATTTACCAAGCCAATAAAACTACAAACCTGTACGTCTTTGGAGTGTGGGGGGGGAACCGAAGTTCTGGAGAAAACCCACGCAGGTCACGGCGAGAACGTACAAACTCCGTACAGACAGCACCCGTAGTCGGGATCATGTTCGGCACAGGTATTGTGGGCTGAAAACCCTGTTCCTATGCAACACCGTTCTATGTTCAATGTTCTATGTCTAGTTTAGTTTCATTAAGTTTGGAGATGCAGCACGGAAACTGGCCCTTCGGCCCACCGAGTCCACACCGACCAGTGATCCCGGCACACTAACACGAACCTGCAAACATGTAAAATTCTTAAGGGATTGGACTGGCTAGATGTACGTAGGTAAAATGTTCCCGATGTCGGGGGAGTCCAGAACCAGGGGGTCACAGTTCAAGAATAAAGGGTGGGCTATTTAGGACTGAGATGAGGAAAAATAATTTCACCCAGAGAGTTGTGAATCTGTGGAATTATCTGCCACAATTTACCTGAAGATGGAGGTATATAAAGAAATAATGGTTTGTAGGAACTGCAGGTGTTGGTTTAAACCAAAGATAGATAGATACAAAATACTGGAGTGACTCAACGGGACAGGCAGCATCTCTGGAGGGAAGGAATGGGTGACGTTCCGGGTCTGAAGAAGGGTCTCGACCAGAAACGTCACCCATTCCTTCCTTCCAGAGATGCTGCCTGTCCCGTTGAGTTACTCCAGCGTTTTGTGTCTATCTTTGATTTAAAGAAATTTGGGGACATTTTATTCAAGAAATCCAGAAGTTTATTCAAAGAATTCGATTTCATATGTTCTAGGAGCAGAATTAGGCCATTTGGCCCATCAAGTCTACTCCCCCATTCAATCATGGCTGATCTATCTTTCCCTCTCAACCCCATTCTCGTGCCTTCTCCCTATAACCCCTGACACCCGTACTAATCAAGAATCAGTCAATCTCCACCTTACAAATATCCATTGACTTGACCTCCGCGGCCTTCTGTGGAGCTCTGGAGGAGTTTTGTGAATGAGAGTCAATTGAAAGCTCGAAGATCAAGGTCTAAGCTTCTGAAGAGAAGGCCACATACAACTGGACCTAAAGTAAAACCGAGATACAATGTAACACTCTCAGGGGCAGTGTAAGACCTGAGGTGGTTATCAAGGATGCCAAGTGTAAGAACTGTATTACTTCAAACAACGGATAGTGAACACAAAGTTTACTTAGACCCTTATTCAATAGACAATAGGTGTAGGAGTAGGCCCTTTGGCCCTTCGAGCCAGCACCGCCATTCAGTGTGATCATGGCTGATCATCCCCAATCAGTACCCCGTTCCTGCCTTCTTCCCTGACTCCGCTATACTTAAGAGCCTTATCCAGCTCTCTCTTGAAAGTATCCAGAGAACCTGCCTCCACCGCCCTCTGAGGCAGAGAATTCCAAAGACTCACAACTCTCTGTGAGAAAAAGTGTTTCCTCATTTCCGTTCTAAATGGCTTACCCCTTATTCCTAAAATGTGGCCCCTGGTTCTGGACTCCCCCAACATCGGGAACATGTTTCCTGCCTCTAGCGTGTCCAAACCCATAATAATCTTCTATTTACAAAGGTCCTTGTTGGATGTTGGATGTCATTTGGGCATGAATGGTAAAAATTGGAACAGATATTGTCCGGAATTCAAGGCTTTAGGTTAGAATTTGTTATTTTTGGAAGAAAAGAATTGGAATTGAAATTGATCCAGATCAATAAAATAGTGAAGGGCAAGGAAACGAGAACACAGAGATGTATAAAACCATGAGGGGAATAAATTGGGTGAATTTAGTCAAGTCAAGTCAAGTCAAGTCACTTTTATTTATATAGCACATTTAAAAAACAACTCTCGTTGGCCAAAGTGCTTTACATTGGTGGAGGTACAAATTTTATACAACAGTGGTTCATAGATTAAGTACATACATAAATACATACATATAGCCCTCCCTCAGAGGACGTCAAGAAAGGCTTGGGAGTAGAGATGAGTTTTAAGTCTCGACTTAAAGGAGTCGATGGAGGGGGCAGTTCTGATGGGAAGGGGGATGCTGTTCCACAGTCTAGGAGCTGCAACCGCAAAGGCGCGGTCGCCCCTGAGCTTATGCCTAGACCGCGGGATGTTCAGTAACCCCGTCGGCCGATCTGAGGGAACTGGAGGTGGTGTGGTGGTGGGTAAGCAGACTATTGATGTAGGTGGGGGCAAGCCCATTGAGGGCTTTGTAGACATAAAGGAGGATCTTGAAATTTATTCGGAACCGCACAGGGAGCCAGTGGAGAGAGGCCAGGATCGGGGTGATGTGGTCCCTTTTCCGGGTGCCCGTCAGGAGTCTCGCTGCGGCATTTTGGACCAGTTGCAGGCGGGACAGGGAAGATTGGCTGATGCCAGTGTAGAGGGAGTTGCAGTAATCTAGGCGGGAGGAGATAAATGTGTGGATGATCTTTTCGAGGTCATCAAACTGGAGGAATTGTTTTATTTTAGCTATCGTCCGAAGCTGAAAGAAGCTAGTTTTTACCACGGCATTGACTTGTTTGTCAAATTTCAATGCTGAGTCAAATATCACGCCAAGGTTTTTTACGTGAGGTTTGAGTAGTGGGGTAAGGCTTCCAAGGCTGCCTGCTATCATTTTGATTGAGTCCGAGGGGCCGAGTAGGATGACCTCAGACTTACTCTCGTTTCGTTGGCTTAGAGTGTTTTGCCCAGAGAATTTAGAGTGTTTTGCCCAGGGTATGGGGAATCAAGAACCAGAGGGCAAAATGAGAGGGGAAAGATTTAATCGGAACCTGAGGGGCAACTTATTTGAGTAGGAAGAAACTTCAGATGCTGGTTTACACCAGAGATAGACACAAAATGCTGGCGCAACTCAGCCGGTCAGGCAGCATCTCTGGAGAAAAAGGAATAGGTGAGGTTTCGGATCGAGACCCTTCTTCAGACCTGGATAAGGGCAAGTTATTTCACTGGGTGGTGGGTGGTGGGAACGAGCATTTAAAAGACAGGTACATGGATTGGAAAGACTATGAGAGATACGGGCCAAACATGAGCAGATTGGGGTGAGCATGAATGGGAATCTTAGTCGGTATGGATGAGTTGAGCTGAAGGGACTGTACTATGATTCTCTGGCTCAAACTTTATAACAGAAACAGAGATCGTGAATGCAAAATGAACAGGCCTGAAACTTGGGTGGCAAGCAGGATGATAAGTTTAAAAAAAAATAATATGCTGGAGAATGTTTGGGGTACCAGTTTATAAATTTTCAGGTGTATAACTTTGATCACACATGGAGATTTCACAATGGAATGAACTTTAGAAAGAATAAGAGGAGAAAAGGGGAGAATAAAACAGATTTATGTGCAAGGAAAAACTTTGGTGGAAGGGGCCTCATCACCTCTGCACACACTCAGAAACACTCCACATACTCACCAGACGCACGTGGACGCACATAAACATGTAGGCCCACTGAGCAAGAAAATATGCGGCAGTTGAAAGAGAAATGGAAAATCGTTCTATCATTTTTGGGATGGGGCGGACAAGGGAGCAGCGGTAGAGTTGCTGCCTTACAGCGCCAGAGACCCGGGTTCGACCCCGACAACACGTGCTGTGTCTACGGAGTTTTTGTACGTTCCCACTGTGACCGCGTGGGTTTTCTCCGGGTGCTCCGGTTTCCTCCCACACTCCAAAGACGTGCAGGATTGTAGGTTAATTGGCTGCTGTAAATTATAAATTGTCACTAGTGCGTGGGGTAGCGCTAGTGTACGGGGTGATTCCTGGTCAGCGTGGCCCTGGTGGGCTGAAGTATCTCGATTTCCGCGTTGTATCTCTAAAGTACGTCTAAAGGTATACGAAAAAGACATTGATTGGGAGTTGTCAATGAGAACGGCAAAGAAATGAAAGGAAAAATTAGAGAAATTATTTGGCCATGGATGGAAAGCCGTGAGTACAGATAGCATAAAAAGAAAGAGACTCCCAACGCAAGCAAACCGGATCAGTTTAGTTTAAGAAGGAACTGCAGATGCTGGAAAATCTAAGGTAGACAAAAGTGCTGGAGAAACTCAGCGGGTGCAGCAGCATCTATGGAGCGAAGGAAATAGGCAACGTTTCGGGCCGAAACCCTTCTTCAGTTTAGTTTAGTTTAGAGATACAGCGCGGAAACAGGCCCACCAAGTCCACATCGAACAGCGATCCCCGCACACTTACACTATCCTACACACTAGGGGCGATTTTACATTTATACCAAGCCAATTAACCAACAAACCTGCGAGGGAAGGAAGAAGTCTGAAGAAGGGTCTCGACACGAAACGTCACCCGTTCCTTCTCTCCCGAGATGCCGCCTGTCCCGCCGAGTTACTCCAGCATTTTACGTCAACTTACAAAACTGTGCGTCTTTGGAGCATGGGAGGACACCGAAGATCTGGGAGAAAACCCACGCAGGTCACGGGGAGAAGGTACAAACTCCGTACGGACGGCACGGATCGAGCCCAGGTTTCTGGCATTATAAAAGGCAGCAGCTCGACCGCTGCTGTGAAACAAATGTCATATTCAGTCCTTCAGGTAGGCCTCACACAGACACAAGACATTCATCCTGCTGGTTCTATATCTACACAAGGATCTACCTGATTGTTTTTTTAAATCTTAATCTATCACTTTATCCTTTCGTTCATAGGTTTATTGGACTATGAAAGCAACCACTTACAGCTGTCCAAATGTATTTTGAAAAATGTTATCGTGTCCACATCTATAGCTTCCTCTGGTAGCTGGTTCCAGATACTGATTACTCTCTGAGTGAAAAGGTTGCTCAAATCTCTGACAAACCTCTCCCCTCTCATCTTCAATTCAGTTTTAGTTTATTATCACCTGCACCGAGGTACAATAGACAATAGACAATAGGTGCAGGAGTAGGCCGTTCGGCCCTTCGAGCCAGCACCGCCATTCAATGTGATCATGGCTGATCATCCCCAATCAGTACCCCGTTCCTGCCTTCTCCCCATATCACCTGACTCCGCTATTTTTAAGAGCCCTATCTAGCTCTCTCTTGAAAGCATCCAGAGAACCTGCCTCCACCGCCCTCTGAGGCAGAGAATTCCACAGACTCACCACTCTCTGTGAGAAAAAGTGTTTCCTCGTCTCCGTTCTAAATGACTTACTCCTTATTCTTAAACTGTGGCCCCTGGTTCTGGACTCCCCCAACATCGGGAACATTTTTTCCTGCATCTAGCTTGTCCGAGGTACAGTGAAAAGCTTTTGTTGCGTGCTGGCCAGATAGGAGGAAAGACAATACATGGTTACAATCGAGCCCTTCACTGTGTTCAGATCCATAGCAGGGAATAACGTTTAGTGCAAGATAAAGCCAGTAAAGTCCGATCAAAGATAGTCTGAGGGTCCCCGATGAGGTAGATAGATAGTGGCTCAGGACTACTGTCTAGTTGTGGTAGGATGTTTCAGTTGCCTGATAACAGACTAACCATGTGCCCTCTGGTTTTACAATCCTCTCTCCTGGGAAAAGGCAGTGAGCATTCACTTTTGTTCACCCCTTCAATAAGATCACCCCCTTAGCCTCCTTTACTCTAAAGAAAAATGTTCCAGCCTTTCCAGCCTCTCCCTATAACACAAGCCCGCATACCTAGGAAACATCCTGGTGAATCTCGTCCGCACCTTTTCCAATTTAATGACATCCTTGTGGATGCAAGGAACTGCAGATGCTGCTGTACAAAAAAAACGACACAAGGTGCTGGAGTAACTCAGTGGATCAGGCATCATCTCTGGAGAACATGGATGGATGATGTTTCGGATCAGGGCCCTCCTTCACTCTGAAGAAGGGTCCCCAACACAAATGGTCTTGGTGGGCCGAAGGGCCTGGTTCCGCGCTGTATCTCTAAACTAAACAGCTAGTTATTGCCACCGCCTTACAGCACCAGAGAACCGGGTTCAACCTTGCCTTTGGCTGCTGTCTGTGTGGACTTGCAGCTTGTTCGGCTATCTGGACACTGCACATTGCCCCTGCTCTGTAGAATCTGGGAGCGCTGGGGTGGGGGGGGGAGGAAGAATAAAAAAGAATGGAATAAATGCAAATGTTCGGCACTGGCTTGGTGGGCCGAAGGGCTTGTTTCCATGCTGTATCTCTTCGTGACTTGGTGTATAAAATCATGAAAGGAATAGATCGGGTAGATGCACAGAATCTCTTGCCCAGAGTACAGGGATCGAGGACCAGAGGACATAGGTTCAAGGTGACGGGGAAAAGATTTAATAGGAATCTGAGGGTTATCTTTCTTTTTCACACAAAGGGTGGCGGGTGTATGGAACGAGCTGCCAGAGGAGGGAGTTGTGGCTGGGACCATCCCAGCATTTAAGAAACATTTGGACAGGTACATGGGTTCTCGCTAGAATTTAGGAGATTGAGAGGGGATCTTATAGAAACGTCCAAAATTCTTATGGGGTTGGACAGGCTAGATGCAGGAAGATTGTTCCCGATGTTGGGGAAGTCCAGGACAAGGGGTCACAGCTTAAGGATAAGGGGGAAATCCTTTAAGACCGAGGTGAGGAAAAACTTTTTCACACAGAGAGTGGTGAATCTCTGGGACTCTCTGCCACAGAGGGTAGTCGAGGCCAGTTCATTGGCTATATTTAAGAGGGAGTTAGATGTGGCCCTTGTGGCTAAGGGGATCAGGGGGTATGGAGAGAAGGCAGGTACGGGATACTGAGTTGGATGATCAGCCATGATCATATTGAATGGCGGTGCAGGCTCGAAGGGCCGAATGGCCTACTCCTGCACCTATTTTCTATGTATCTATGTATCTATGGATAGGATAGGTTTGGAGGAATATGGACCAAGCGCAGGCAGGTGGGACTAGTGTAGTTGGGACATGTTGGCCGGTGTGGGCAAGTTGGGCCGAAGGGCCTGTTTCCACACTGTATCACTCGATGATTCCAAGACTCATAAAGAGATCAACTCTAATCAACAAAATGGCTCCGGCACTCTACGACTCTAAGGCATCCTTTCACTGTTCTCGGTTCTGGTATTATTGGAATAAATCATTTTCACACCTTCTGCAAAAGCTATCATATTTCTGTTATATAAAATGGGATCCAGAACTGTGCGCAGCATTCCAAGTGTATTCCAACCAAGACTCTAAAAAAACGAGACATAAATTCTCGGCTTTTCAATTCCATCATTCCAGAAATGAACCCCAGTGGGTTTGTTTTCTTTATGGCCTTGTTAACATGTCATTACATTTTAATGATTTGTTTGTCTGCCTTCCTCGATCCCTCACTGCTCCATTCAAATTCTTATTATCCGAACACTGTTTGGGTTCCCCGCTGCAAAACGTGCAACGCCACCCTCTCATTCAGCCTCACCCGAAATCTGTTTGCCAATTACGTACTCATTCCGCAGATTTATTACTGCGCACCTTCCTTCATATTGTTACATTACCATCGACTCCACCTCACACTATCTGATGCCGCCAGGACTTTTGTTGAAGAGCGCTGTGGATTCGTGAGCTAAATCAATAATGCAAATTGTAAACAGGAGTTCCTTTGGGAACCAATTCCTGAGGGAACACGACTTTAAATCTTCTGAAGATAGACACAAAAAGCTGGAGTAACTCAGCGGGACAGGCAGCGTCTCTGGAGAGAAGGAATGGGTGACGTTTCGGGCCGAGACTCTTCTTCGGTCTACTCCCGAAACGTCACCCATTCCTTCTCTCCAGAGATGCTGCCTGACCTAGCTGACTTACTCCAGCTTTTTGTGTCTATCTTCGGTTTAAACCAGCATCTGCAATTACTTCCTGCACATTAAACCTTCTCAGAAGCTTCCTATAAGGGCCTGTCCCACTTGGCGATTTTTTTCGGCAACTGCCGGCGTCAAATCAGTGTCGCGACAAGAGTTTGAACATTTCTAAATCCAGCGGCGACAAAAAAAAATGTTGCGACACTTGAGAAAACACCGCGCGTCGATACGTCATCACGCCGCGTCATCACGCCGCGTCATCACGCCGCGTCATCACGCCGCAAATTTTTCGGTGACCTGATACGTCAGTCAATGATGCCGGCAGTCGCCGAAAAAATCGGCAAGTGGGACAGGCCCTTAAATCTTCTGAAGATAGACACAAAAAGCTGGAGTAACTCAACGGGTCAGGCAGCATCTCTGGAGAGAAGGACTGAAGAAGGGTCTCGACCTGAAACATCACCCGTTCCTTTTCTCTAGAGATGCTGCCTGACCCAGCCGAGTTACTCCAGCTTTTTTGTGTCTTTCTTCGGTTTAAACCAGCATCTGCAGTTCCTTCCTACACATTAAACCTTCTGAGAATCTTCCTTTAGTCTCTCACCTTTACAATCTACAAGATGGCGCCCAACTCAGGCGACTATTTGCATGCGAGCCACAGATCTACAATTATGTATTACAATCGCTCCCCACTTTTAATTCTCTAATCCCACGGCAACATTTCTTACTTTCACTATTCGTTATTCCCTCGTCGTGTATCTGTCCGCTGTGCACGACTCGATCGTAATCATGTACTGTCTTTCTGCTGGCTGGTTAGCACGCAACAAAAAGCTTTTCACTGTACCTCCTTAGATGCTGCCTCACTGGAGAAACTCAGCGGGTGAGGCAGCATCTAAGGAGCGAAGGAATAGGCGACGTTTCGGGTCGAGACCTTTCTTCAGACTGATGTCGGGGGGGGGGGGGCGGGAAAAAGAAAGGAAGAGGCAGAGGCAGTAGGCTGTGGGAGAGCTGGGAAGGGGAGGGGAAGGAGGGAGAAACCAAGGACTACCTGAAATTGGAGAAGTCAATGTTCATACCGCTGGGGTGTGAACTAAAAATGAACTTTAGGTAGTTTGCTGTCCGTTTCATCGCCTGATTCCTGACTCCACAAAGTGCAGTCCATCATTGAGTCATCCAGCTCAGAAACGGGCCCTTCAGCCCGACTCATCCATGCCATACCAACCCATAACCGTATAAACCTTTTCAATCCATGCACCTGTCCAAAAGTCCCTTCAATGTACTTATTGCACCTGCCTCAACCACTACCTCTGGCAGTTCGTTCCCACATACTGTGTGAAGAAGTTACCACTTGGGTTTCAATTAAATCTCCCACCTTAAAATCTTTCTCCTCTCACCATATGCTGTGACATTTGGCATGAGCCTATTCTCAGATAGAAACATAGAAACATAGAAAATAGGTGCAGGAGTAGGCCATTCGGCCCTTCGAGCCTGCACCGCCATTCGATATGATCATGGCTGATCATCCAACTCAGTATCCTGTACCTGCTTTCTCTCCATACCCCCTGATCCCTTTAGCCACAAGGGCCACATTTAACTCCCTCTTAAATATAGCCAATGAACTGGCCTCAACTACCTTCTGTGGCAGAGAATTCCAGAGATTCACCACTCTCTGTGTGAAAAATGTTTTCCTCATCTCGGTCCTAAAAGATTTCCCCCTTATCCTTAAACTGTGACCCCTTGTTCTGGACTTCCCCAACATCGGGAAGAATCTTCCTGCATCTAGCCTGTCCAACCCCTTAAGAATTTTGTACGTTTCTATAAGATCCCCCCTCAATCTTCTAAATTCTAGCGAGTACAAACTGAGTCTATCCAGTCTTTCTTCATATGAAAGTCCTGACATCCCAGGAATCAGTCTGGTGAACCTTCTCTGTACTCCCTCTATGGCAAGAATGTCTTTCCTCAGATTAGGAGACCAAAACTGTACGCAATACTCCAGGTGTGGTCTCACCAAGACCCTGTACAACTGCAGTAGAACCTCCCTGCTCCTATACTCAAATCCTTTTGCTATGAATGCTAACATACCATTCGCCTTCTTAACTGCCTGCTGCACCTGCATGCCTGCTTTTAATGACTGGTGTACCATGACACCCAGGTCTCGTTGCATCTCCCCTTTTCCTAATCGGCCACCATTCAGATAATAGTCTACTTTCCTGTTTTTGCACCAAAGTGGATAACCTCACATTTATCCACATTATACTGCATCTTGCCATGCATTTGCCCACTCACCCAGCCTATCCAAGTCACCTTGCAGCCTCCGAGCATCCTCCTCACAGCTAACACTGCCCCCCAGCTTCGTGTCATCCGCAAACTTGGAGATGTTGCATTCAATTCCCTCGTCCAAATCATTAATATATATCGTAAATAGCTGGGGTCCCAGCACTGAGCCTTGCGGTACCCCACTAGTCACTGCCTGCCATTGTGAAAAGGACCCGTTTACTCCTACTCTTTGCTTCCTGTTTGCCAGCCAGTTCTCTATCCACATCAATACTGAACCCCCAATACCGTGTGCTTTAAGTTTGTATACTAATCTCTTATGTGGGACCTTGTCGAAAGCCTTCTGAAAGTCCAGATACAACACATCCACTGGTTCTCCCTTATCCACTCTACTAGTTACATCCTCGAAAAATTCTATAAGATTCGTCAGACATGATTTACCTTTCGTAAATCCATGCTGACTTTGTCCGATGATTTCACCACTTTCCAAATGTGCTGCTATCCCATCTTTAATAACTGATTCTAGCAGTTTCCCCACTATCGACGTTAGACTAACTGGTCTGTAATTCCTCGTTTTCTCTCTCCCTCCCTTTTTAAAAAGTGGGGTTACATTAGCTACCCTCCAATCCTCAGGAACTACTCCAGAATCTAAAGAGTTTTGAAAAATTATCACTAATGCATCCACTATTTCTGGGGCTACTTCCTTAAGTACTCTGGGATGCAGCCTATCTGGCCCTGGGGATTTATCGGCCTTTAATCCATTCAATTTACCTAACACCACTTCCCGGCTAACCTGGATTTCACTCAGTTCCTCCATCTCATTTGACCCGCGGTCCCCTGCTATTTCCAGCAGATTATTTATGTCTTCCTTAGTGAAGACAGAACCAAAGTAGTTATTCAATTGGTCTGCCATGTCCTTGTTCCCCATGATCAATTCACCTGTTTCTGACTGCAAGGGACCTACATTTGTTTTAACTAATCTTTTTCTCTTCACATATCTATAAAAGCTTTTGCAGTCAGTTTTTATGTTCCCTGCCAGTTTTCTTTCATAATCTATTTTCCCTTTCCTAATTAAGCCCTTTGTCCTCCTCTGCTGGACTCTCAATTTCTCCCAGTCCTCTGGTAGGCTGCTTTTTCTGGCTAATTTGTACGCTTCATCTTTTGTTTTGATACTATCCCTGATTTCCCTTGTTATCCATGGATGCACTACCTTCCCTGATTTATTTTTTTGCCAAACTGGGATGAACAATTGTTGTAGTTCATCCATGCAGTCTTTAAATGCTTTCCATTGCATATCTACCGTCAACCCATTAAGAATCAATTGCCAGTCTATCTTGGCCAATTCACTTCTCATACCCTCAAAGTTACCTTTCTTTAAGTTCGGGACCCTTATTTCTGAACTAACAATGTCACTCTCCATCCTAATGAATAACTCAACCATATTATGGTCACTCTGCCCAAGTGGCCACGCACAACAAGACTGCTAACTAACCCTTCCTCATTACTCAATACCCAATCTAGAATAGCCTGCTCTCTTGTTGGTTCCTCTACATGTTGGTTTAGAAAACTATCCCGCATACATTCCAAGAATTCTTCTTCCTCAGCACCCTTGCCAATTTGATTCACCCAATCTATATGTAGATTGAAGTCACCCATTATAACTGTTTTACCTTTGTTGCATGCATTTCTAATTTCCTGTTTGATGCCATCCCCAACTCCACTACTACTGTTAGGTGGCCTGTACACAACTCCCACTAGCGTTTTCTGCCCCTTAATGTTTCGCAGCTCTACCCATATCGATTCCATATCCTCCAAGCTAATGTCCTTCCTTTCTATTGTGTTAATCTGCTCTCTAACCAGCAACGCTACCCCACCTCCTTTCCCTTTCTGTCTATCCCTCCTGAATATTGAATATCTCTGGATGTTCAGCTCCCAGCCTTGGTTACCCTGGAGCCATGTCTCCGTGATCCCAACTATATCATAGTCATTAATAGCTATCAGCACATTCAACTCATCCACCTTATTACAAATGCTCCTTGCATTGAGACACAAAGCCTTCAGGCTTGTTTTTACAACAATCTTACCCCTTATACAATTATGTTGAAAAGTGGACCTTTTTGATTTTTGCCCTGGATTTGTCTGCCTGCCACTTTTACTTTTCACCTTGCTACCTATTGCTTCTACCCTCATTTTACACCCCTCTGTCTCTACGCTCACACATTTAAGAAACCCTTTCCCTTTAACTCCATCCTCAACTATCCCATTCGACACCCCACCCCCCTTATTCAGTTTAAAACCAGCCGTGTAGCAATGGCAAACCTGCCTGCCAGAATGCTGGTCCACCACCTGTTAAGATGCAATCTGTCCCTTTTGTACAGTTCCCTTTTACTCCAAAACAGATCCCAGTGATCTAAGAATCTAAATCCCCGCCCCGTGCACCAGTTCCTCAGCCACACATTCAGGTCCCGTATCTCCCTGTTCCTGCTCTCGCCAGCACGAGGAACTGGAAGCAAACCGGAGATAACAACCCTGGAGGACCTGCTTTTCAGCATTTTTCCGAGCTCTCTAAAGTCACGCTGCAGAATATTCATCCCCTTCATTCCGACATTGTTTGTGCCGACATGCACTACCACTTCCGGCTGTTCACCTTCGCCCTTGAGGATTTTCTGCACTCTGTCCGTGACATCCTGGATCCTTGCACCAGGAAGGCAGCACACCATCCTCGAATCCCGTCTGTTGCCGCAGAAACCCCTGTCCGTACCTCTCACAATGGAGTCTCCCACTACAATGGCGTTGCCTGACTTTGGCCTTTTTGGTTTTGGCTCAACAGCCCTATTCGCATCGCAAGCCAGTCTGCCGCTCAGTGTTAAAACGTCTTCTGTCCCGACAGCTTCTAAGTGGGCGAACCTGTTCACAAGAGGTACAACACCCGGGGACGTTTGCATTCCATGCTTCCCTCCCTTTCTCACTGTCTCCCACCTATCATATCAAGGTCAAGTCAAGTCAAGTCAAGTCACATTTATTTATATAGCACATTTAAAAAACAACTCTCGTTGGCCAAAGTGCTTTACATTTGTTATAAGAATAGCATAAACAAAACAAACTACATACGTATATACATGTAGCCCTCACTCAGAGGACGTCAGGAAAGGCTTGGGAGTATAGATACGTTTTTAGTCTCGACTTAAAGGAGTCGATGGAGGGGGCAGTTCTGATGGGAAAGGGGATGCTGTTCCACAGTCTAGGGGCTGCAACCGCAAAGGCGCGGTCGCCCCTGAGCTTATGCCTAGACCGTGGGATATTCAGCAACCCCAAGTCGGCCAATCTGAGGGGCCTGGAGGTGGAGTGGTGGGTGAGAAGACTTTTTATGTAGGTGGGGGCAAGCCCATTGAGGGCTTTGTAGACATGGAGGAGGATCTTGAAGTTTATACGGAACCGCACAGGGAACCAGTGGAGAGAGGCCAGGATCGGGGTGATGTGGTCCCTTTTTCGGGTGCCCGTCAGGAGTCTCGCTGCGGCGTTTTGGACCAGTTGCAGGCGGGACAGGGACGATTGGCTGATGCCAGTGTAAAGGGAGTTGCAGTAATCTAGGCGGGAGGAGATGAATGTGTGGATGATCTTTTCGAGGTCATCAAACTGGAGGAATTGTTTTATTTTAGCTATCGTCCGAAGCTGAAAGAAGCTAGCTTTTACCACGGCATTGACTTGTTGGTCAAATTTCAGTGCTGAGTCAAATATCACGGCAAGGTTTTTGACGTGAGGTTTGAGTAGTGGGGTAAGGCTTCCAAGGCTGCCTGCTATCATTTTGATTGAGTCCGAGGGGCCGAGTAGGATGAGCTCAGACTTACTCTCGTTTAGGGGAAAGGACCTTTTGAAAATCATTGTCTCCACTTTCAGTTATGTTCTGAAAGGATCCAGTAAGCTTGGCCTTCTCTGTTGAAATTAAAGCAGTTATATACTTGATTTTTAGGTGCCTTATTTTGACTTTTCAGACCAAAAATTCATTACCTTTCCTCCCACCAACATTAAACTAAATGGCAGATAGACACGGTGGAGCAGCAGTAGAGTTGCTGCCTTCAGTCAAATGGTTATTGACATATATATTGGGCTAGAATTCCCCTGGCATGGGTGCCAGTGGTTAAGGGGTCAAGGGATGAGAATGGGGTTGAGAGGGAAAGATAGATCAGCGTCGTGGTGATAGAGGGCGACACGATGGCGCAGCGGTAAAGCTACTACCTTACAGCGCTTACAGCCCCAGAGACCTGGGTTCGATCCCGACTACGGGTGCTGCCTGTACGGAGTTTGTACGTTCTCCCCGTGACCGCGTGGGTTTTCTGCAGTTTCCTCCCACACTCCAAAGACGTGCAGTTTTGTAGGTTAATTGGCTTGGTACAAGTGTAAATTGTCCCTAGTATGTGTAGGATAGTGGTAGTGTGCGGGGATCGCTGGTCGGTGTGGGCTCGTTGGGC
Organism: Malacoraja senta; assembly: GCA_038087875.1. Lineage (NCBI taxonomy): Eukaryota > Metazoa > Chordata > Chondrichthyes > Rajiformes > Rajidae > Malacoraja > Malacoraja senta. The sequence continues at coordinate 5,411,757 of CM075981.1, read as the reverse complement.
CGAAAGGTCTGTTTCCGCGCTATATCTCTAAACTAAACTTAACTTGGCAGGTCAGGCAGCAATTGTGGAAAGATGAACTGAGTTAGCATTTCAGTTCAGAAAAGCTGGGGAAAGAGAGATATCTCTCTGTAAGAATTATTTTTATATTTCAAATTTCCAGAATGTGCAGTTAATTTGATTTTCAATCATAATCATAAACACAATAATCATAATCACACTTTATTAGCCAAGCATGTTTTGCAACATACGAGGAATTTGATTTGCCGTACAGTCATACCAATAAAAAGCAACAAGACACACAAAATTCATTTAAACACAAACATCCACCACAGTGACTCCTCCACATTCCTCACTGTGATGGAAGGCGGAAAAAAAAGTTCAATCTCTTCCCTTCTTTGTTCTCCCGTGTTCGGGGGCCTCGAGCCTTCCGTTGTCGGGGCGATCTTGGCTCCAACAGCCAGCGGTCGGGCCTCCGCGTCGAGGCGATCAAGCTCCCGCAGCGGTGGGGGGGAATCTCAGCTCCCCAGCGCCGGGCGATCTGACCCCGGGTCGGGGCTGGTCGAAACCTTCTGCATCTAGAAATGACTCCTACTTCAGCGGCATTCAAACCCACAACATGATAGGCTGTGCTTTTGTAACAGAGCATTCTGTGCTTCTTTTGTACTCCAAACAGGGACGAATGTTTAGGCAGTCTGAAGAAGTGTCTTGACCCGAAACGTCACCCATTCCTTCTCTCCAGAGATGCTGCCTGCCCCGCTGAGTTTTACTCCAGCATTTTGTGTCTACCTATGAATTTTTAGGCACTTGCTTATTTGGCGCAGTAGGGCAGCACGGTGGCGCAGCAGTAGAGTCGCTGCCTGACAGCGCCGGTGACCGGGATTCCACCCTGACTATGGGTGCTGTCTGTACGGAGTAGGTACCTTCTTCCTGTGACCTGCGTGGGTTTTCCCCGGGTGCTCCGGCTTCCTCCCACATTCCAAAGGCGTGCAGGTTCGAAGGTTTATTGGCCTCCTGTGAATTGCCCCTAACGTGTTGGACGCAAAACTGTGATAACATTGAACTCGTGTAACGGTAGGAAGGAACTGCAGATGCTGGTTTATGCCGGAGATGGACAGAAAATGCTGGAGTGACTCAGCGGGTCGGGCAGCATCTCTGGAGGCAAGGTATAGGCGATGATTCGGGTCGGATCCCCTCTTCAGACCGAAAGATATTTTCATCTTTCAGGCTGAGGGCTAGTGTACATCCATTGGACTGGGCAGACTCGGTGGGCCGTAAGGCATTTTTCCACACCCTATCTCCCAATTAAACTTTGTGGTCTGTGCAAGTTAGCTTTGTGCTGTGTGCATTTTAATGTTTATGTGCTCTGCACCTCGTAAATGAGAAATAGAGCTGGGACTGACACAGAGATAGATATAGAGACAGTGGCTCAAAAAAAAACACAATGCAGGCATTTTCTAATGGAGAGGGATTTTGTGGCTGGTACGAAGGCTACAGGAATGGATCACCTTTGACACAGTCACGGGCATGAGGGTGGGAATATGCAGAAAAATCCTGATCTCAAAGCCGCCTCTCTAAGGTGCCCGCGTCGTATCTTAATTTAGTTCCTGGGCTTCTAGACCAATAAAGCAGCCTTTTAAAAACAAAAAATTGACCGTATCGATGATCTATGCTTGGCAAAGCTGTTTCCTGGCTATAATTGCCGCAGCTTCTGCACACTCCACAGCTGCCTCAATAGCCTTTGCCATTATTTGTAGCAGTTAAGTGGCTGCTCAGTCATTCGAGAACGGCGAAATGAGCATTTTGGCAGGGTTGTGCGACCCCAGTCAGATTTAGCATTAGGGAAAGCGCCTCACAAAATCATTCAGTGGAAAACGGAAAGCGAGGCATCATTTTAAGCTCTTGATGTTTACGCTATTTTAAAAAAGAAAACAGCGATTCGCTTCCAAAGAGGAAAATATGTCGAAGTCTTCTAATTTTCCCAAAGTGGAAAGGCAGGCATGCTGAATTAGAGTCATAGAGTGATACAGTGTGGAAACAGGCCTTTTGGCTCAACTTGCCCAAACCGGCCAACATGTCCCAGCCACGCTGGTCCCACCTGCTTGTGTTTGGTCCATATCCCTCCAAACCTGTCCTATCCATGTCATTAATCTTGTGATCCATATTGTGGTGAAGGATTGAGAATCTAAAAAACATCTCTGAAACAGAAGGTTGTGAATTCAAGATCTACCACAAGGTGCAAAAAAATCAAATTGCTGAAGGAACTCAGCGGGTTGAGTAGCATCTGTGGCGGGCGGGCGTAAGGAATGATTGATGTTTTGGGTCGAGACACTGCATCAGGGCTGGGGGTGGAGAGAGAATGTTGCCAGTCTGAAGAGAGGTGGAGAGACGAGACAGGGGCAGTCAGTTCCTTACACCCACCACCAGGAGGCCAGCACGATGGCGTAGTGGTAGAGTTGCTGCCTTACAGCGCCAGAGACCCGGGTTCGATCCTGGCTACGGGCGCTGTCTGTCGGAGTTGGTGCGTTTTCCCTGTGACTTGCGTGGGTTTTCTCCGAGATATTCGGCTTCCTCCCACACTCCAAAGACATACAGGTTTGTAAGTAAATTGGCTAATTGGCTTGGTATAAATGTAAAATTGTCCATAGCGAGTGTAGGGTGGCGTTAACGTGCGGGGATCACTGGTCGGTGCGGACTCGGTGGGCCGAAGGGCCCGTTTCCGTGCTGTGTCTCGAAACTAAACCCAACGAATCTTATTCTTTGCAATGGATGAGAATGAGCGAGGTTAACACGCATCGAGGTAGAGAGTGAGACAGACAGGTTTAATCCAATCTGCCACAGAAGGCAGTGGAGGCCAATTCACTGGATGTTTTCAAGAGATGTTTAGATATAGCTCTTAGGGCTAATAGAATCAAGGGATATGAGGAGAAGGCAGGAACGGGGTACTGATTGGGGATGATCAGCCATGATCATATTGAATGGCGGTGCTGGCTCGAAGGGCCGAATGGCCTACTCCTGCACCTATTGTCTATTGTCTTTACATGAAAAAGTTACCCCTCAGATTCCTTTCGTTTAGACCCACGTTCGATACCGATCCATGCAGTTTACTCTTAAGTGACCTTTTTCTGTGCTCACCTCAGCAGTTCATTGACATCTTCTGCGCTCCACGGCATTCCTCCTCATTATAAAACACACTGGCAATTTTTTTTAACGTTATTGGCGAACTTCCCAATCCTATCCCCGATTTATAAATCCAAATTTGTAATATATAACCGCAGAAGAATAAGGGGTAAGCCATTTAGAACGGAGACGAGGAAACACTTTTTCTCACAGAGAATTGTGAGTCTGTGGAATTCTCTGCCTCAGAGGGCGGTGGAGGCCGGTTCTCTGGATACTTTCAAGAGAGAGCTAGATAGGGCTCTTGAAGATAGCGGAGTCAGGGGATACGGGGAGAAGGCAGGAACGGGGTACTGATTGGGGATGATCAGCCATGATCACATTGAATGGCGGTGCTGGCTCAAAGGGCCGTATGGCCTACTGCACCTATTGTCTATTGTCTATAGAAGGCCAGGGACCTGACTCCTTGTGTAACCTTACTGTACACATCGCTCAAGCTGCTAAAAATTCCGGTTGACGAAACACTTTTTGATTTCAACTACGTTTGAAGCTCGTTTCATAATTTCTTGCATGGCCCATTGCACCTGGCTGCCTCAGGAAGCAAGCATGCTTCTTAGGATTAGTAGATATGGTAACAAAACCGATAAATGACTGCACTTAGCAGACTACGCTATTGATCTCTTGCCAATGTAATGAGGCAATTTCAATGCCTATAAAGTAGAGGCAAATAAACTAGAGTGTCATCTTACACAACACATCCTGGAACCCGTGTAAGAAAGAACTGCAGATGCTGGTTTAAGTCGAAGGCAGACACAAAATGCTGGAGGAACCCAGCGGGACAGGCAGCATCTCTGGAGAGAAAGAATGGGTGACGTCACCCATTCCTTCTCTCCAGAGATGCTGCCTCACCCACTGAGTAAAGGGCCTGTCCCACGAGCATGCGACTGCATGCGGCTAGCGTGACCTAACGTGGTCGCTTGAGCCGTGCGGCCTCGCGGGGCCGGTCCCACCTCGATCGCCGGAGCCGTATGGAGTTGTGCGGAGCTGGTCCCGACATCGCGCGGGGCTCCGAAAAACTGACAGTGTTTGAAAAATTCCGCACGGCAAAGGCCTGTCGGCCCACAGCCGCATGGAGGCCGCACGCACCGCCTCGACGCCGTGCGCAGCGTCTCGACGCCGAACGCAGCGTCTTGACACCGTACGCAGCGTCTTGACGGCGTACGCCTAGCGCGTGGCATCGCCCGGCGTGCCGTTGCGTGATGACGTAACCGCCCGACGCCGTGCGACGTCCAAATTCAGTCGACCCGCCTCCTGCCCAGCTGATTGGTGAGTATGATGTCGGGACCAGCTCCGCACAACTCCAGACGGCTCCGCGGTTGGAAGTGGGACCGGCCCCGCGAGGCCGTACGCCTCAAGCCACCACGTTTGGTCGCGCAAGACGCATGCAATCGCATGCTGGTGGGACAGGCCCTTTACTCCAGCACCTTGTGTCTACATCCTGGAATGAATTTCAGAGTAATAATAATAATAATAATAATAATGGATGGGATTTATATAGCGCCTTTCTAATACTCAAGGCGCTTTACATCGCATTATTCATTCACTCCTCAGTCACACTCGGTGGTGGTGAGCTACTTCTGTAGCCACAGCTGCCCTGGGGCAGACTGACGGAAGCGTGGCTGCTAATCTGCGCCTACGGCCCCTCCGACCACCACCAATCACTCACACGCATTCACACACATTCACACGCAGGCAAAGGTGGGTGAAGTGTCTTGCCCAAGGACACAACGACAATATGCACTCCAAGCGGGATTCGAACCGGCTACCTTCCGGTTGCCAGCCGAACACTTAGCCCATTGCGCCATCTGTCGTCCTGGCTTTGGTGAATGAGTGAGGAAGTGAGTGAGGGAGTGCAGATTCGGCTCAGTTCAGTTCAGAGATGCAGAGCGGAAACAGGCCCTTCGGACCACCGAGTTGGCACAGACCAGCGATCCCCTCACATTAACGCTATCCTACACACACACACACACACAAGGGACAATTTACATTTATATACCAAGCCAATTAACCGGCAAACTTGAACGTCTTAGGAGTGTGGGAGGAAACCGAAGATCTTGGAGAAAATCCACGCAGGTCACGGGGAGAAAGTACCAACTTTGCACAGACAGTACCCGTAGTCAGGATTGGACTTGGGTGTCTGGTGCTGTGAGGCAGCTACTCTATGATTGCAATCAAGCCATTCATAGTATATCGATACATGATAAGGGATTAGCTCACAGTGCCAGATAAAGCCAGTAAAGTCCGAGGGTCTCCAAATGAGGTGGATGGCAGTTCAGGACAACTTGTAGTGGCATGATTCAGTTAGAAACACAGAAACATAGAAAATAGGTGCAGGAGTAGGCCATTCGGCCCTTCGAGCCAGCACCGCCATTCAATATGATCATGGCTGATCATCCAGAATCAGTACCCCGTTCCTGCTTTCTCCCCATATCCCTTGATTCCGTTAGCCCTAAGAGTTTTATCCGACTCTCTCTTGAATACATCCAATGAATTGGCCTCCACTGCCTTCTGTGGCTGAGAATTCCACAGATTCACAACTCTGATAACAGCTGGGTAGAAACTGTACCCGAATCTGGAGGTGTGCGTTTCCACACTTAGGTGTCACTATTCTCAAAATCGTCTTTTGCATTTTCTCTGCAGTACATATTTATTAGGCGAAATAGTCAAATGGCACATTACTGGATTAGTAATCTATGGCTCTCATACATGGTCGAACTCTCTCACCCTGAACACAGGATCCCCCCAGGGTTGCGTCCTCAACCCCCTACTGTACTCCCTGTACACACATGACTGTGTGGCCAGGTTCAGCTCCAACTCCATCAACAAGTTTGCTGATGACACTGTGGTGGTGGGCCTGATCTCTGATAACTATGAGAAGGCCCACCGGGAGGAGGTGGCTGATTTGGCACTGTGGTGTCAGGACAACAGCCTCCTCTTGAATGTCACAAAAACTAAAGAGCTGATCGTGGTCTTTAGAAGGGCACAACATCCGAGGGCGTACACGCCACTGGAGATAAATGGGATTACTGTGGCTAGGGTGAGCTGCTTTATATACCTGGGAGTCCACATCACAGAGGATCTGACATGGACATCACACGCTGCCGCACTGGTGAGTAAGGCAAGGCAGCGCCTTTACCACCTCAGGCAGCTGAGGAAATTCAGAGTCTCTCTGAGGATCATTCAGTGCTTCTACTCTGGGGCTGTAGAAAGCATCTTGTCTGGCAACATTACAACCTGGTTTGGGAACTGCTCTGCCCAGGACAGGAAGGCTCTGCAGAGAGTAGTGCGTTCGGCCGAACGCACTATGGGAACTACACTCGCCCCCCTGCAGGACCTATACACCAGGGGGTGCAGATCCAGAGCCAGCAACATTATGGGGGACCCCTACCACCCCAGCAACGGTCTGTTCCAGCTGCTACGGTCAGGCAAACGCCTCCGCTGTCATGCTGTGAAAACAGAGAGGATGAGACAGAGTTTCTTCCCACAGGCCATCAGGACTGTGAACTCTTATGTCACCAGGGACTAATTTACTAATTTACTGTTGTGTAGTGTCTTTTTAAAATTGTTGGAGGGTTTTTCTAATATGTAAATACTGATTCTGTTCTGTAGTTTTTGCACAATCCGCAGGCATTGCCACTTTCATTTCACTGCACATCTTGTATGTGTATGCGACAAATAAAGTGGACTTGACTCGACTGATAATTCAGAGAGTGTGAATTCAAATCCCATCGTAGAAGTTTATTTTAAAATTCCCTTTAAGTCTGGTAGTAAATATTAGATTGAGAAAAGGTATCATTTGCAATCCTATTTTGCTCTAGTGGTGAATTTTTAAATGTCACGCTCCTTAAAGTTCTTTGTCAAGTTGTTTGATTGTTTTTCTTGGAATAATCATCCGGCCCTCAGCTGCTTTTAAAGCCTTTCATCTTCCAGGATAAACGCTGGAAGTTATTCTGTTTGTAATTAACGGACTGGAATACGGAATCCTCCAGTCGTCTGTGACGACAAACATTGCTGACAGGAAATTTAAGGTCATGTTGTCTTGACATTCATGGCCATAAACTTCTGCAGATTCTGCTCAAGCTTTCAGTCCCTTCTAAGATCATCGCTGACCAAAATAAAAGACCTTTTAGACCTCTGACCAAAATAAAGGTGGCTGTTTAACTCCATGGTTTATTTGCTCTCTTGGTCCCCAGGTTCATGTAACGTCTTCAAACAGTTAAAGATTACCCTCCGGCCGCTCAGTCCGCCTAAACCTACCTGATCTCCTGATAGACAATAGACAATAGGTGCAGGAGTAGGCCATTCGGCCCTTCGAGCCATGGCTGATCATCCCCAATCAGTACCCCGTTCCTGCCTTCTCCCCGTATCCCCTGACTCCGCTAACTTTAAGAGCCCTATCTAGCTCTCTCTTGAAAGCATCCAGTGAACCTGCCTCCACCGCCCTCTGAGGCAGAGAATTCCACAGACTCACAACTCTCTCTGTGTGAAAAAGTGTTTCCTCAGTGTTGCTAAGTATTGCTAAAGTGTTGCTCAGCACCTTAACTCCCCGCCTAGATATTTCTAAGGCAGAGATAGAAAGGTTCTTGGTTGGTACGGGTGTCGGGGGTTATGGGGAGAAGGCAGGAGAGTGGGGTTGAGAGGGAGAGATAGATCAGCCATGATTGAATGGCGGACTAGACTTGATGGGCCGAAGGGCTTAATTCTGCTGACAGGAAATGTGCAGCTCAAGAACTCTATGGTAACAGCTCCCTGAGAAAACAGGAAGTTCATGCAGCCAAACCAGTTGCAAGTTTATTTTCTAAACTGTTCATTACCAGGCCCCAGAAATGATAGGTCCCCTGCCTTCTCAGAGCGAGCTTTTGCTTTCCTTTAACACAAATCCCCACTCCTGTTCCTGGCTGCTTGCTATATTCAATAGTTGCTGTTCAAAAGTTCATTGCCCTAATTATCATTAATTAGACTAATAATGTGCCATTATATTAGCTGCTTTCACCAGTTTAACGGTTGGAGATAATTCCATTTTAGATTAAATTTAATATGTGGGAAAATTGTTCCAAATGAGCACCAGCAGATTATTCAGGTTGGCAGGGAAAGTATTGGCAAGCCCTCAGTTGAAAACAGTAAAATATATCCAGAATCAGACAGATAGATTCTTGATTAGTACAGGTGTCGGGGGTTATGGTAAGGCAGGAGAATGGGGCTAGGAGGGAGAGATAGATCAGCCACGCATGAATGACATAGACTTGATGGGCCAAATGGCCCATTCCTCTCCTCTTAATACCAAATTCCTCTCCTGAAGAAAATAACCCTTTTCCGTGCTGTATGGCTCTAGAACTCTATTGAAAAAGCTCCATGGGAAAATGCCTGAGTTAGATGCACAGTGTCTCTTGCCCAGAGTAGGTGAATTGAGGAGTAGGTGAGTAGGAATCATCTCTTGGCCAAAATGTTTCACACCAAGTTGGTTTCCCACAGTTGTTATAATTCCCACAGAGACAGATATAGGCACTTAGTTTAGTTCAGCTTAGTTTTGCTTAGCGATGAGCACGGCAACAGGCCCTTCGGTCCACTGAGTCCACAGCGAACATCAATCGCCCATTCACACTGGTTCCATGTTTTCCCACTTTCTCATCCATTCCCCGCACGCGAGGGACAATTTTGCAGAGCCCGATTAAACTACAAACCCGCACGTCTTCGGGAAGTGGGAAAGAAACCGGAGCACCCGGAGGAAACCCAGGTGGTCGCAAGGAGAGCACGCCAACTTCACACAGACAGGTTCACGAGATTGATCCCTGGGATGGCGGGACTGTCATATGAGGAAAGATTGAAAAGACTAGGCTTGTATTCACTGGAGTTTAGAAGGATGAGGGGGGATCTTATAGAAACATATAAAATTATAAAAGGACTGGACAAGCTAGATGCAGGAAAATTGTTCCCAATGTTGGGCGAGTCCAGAACCAGGGGCCACAGTCTTAGAATAAAGGGGAGGTCATTTAAGACTGAGGTGAGAAAAAACGTTTTCACCCAGAGAGTTGTGAATTTGTGGAATTCCCTGCCACAGAGGGCAGTGGAGGCCAAGTCGCTGGATGGATTTAAGAGAGTGTTAGATAGAGCTCTTGGGGCTAGTGGAGTCAAGGGATATGGGGAGAAGTGTTTACTCTAACATTCCTAAAGGTTACAGAGCCTTACCCCTCCCCCCCCCCTTGGACAGTCAGACCACCAGTCATTGTTGTTAATCCCAGCCTACCTCCCCATCAGTAGAAAGCAGAAACCCACTACCAGGATCATTAAAACTTGGCCAGAGGATGCAACCTTACAACTGCAGGACTGCTTTCAGAGCACAGACTGAAGTCTATTTTATAACCTGGACCTAGAAGAGTACGCTGCAGCAGTACTCCTCTACATCAGATGTTGTGTGGAATGTGTCACCATCAACAAGTGCATCCGTGTCTTTCCGAACAGGAAACCATGGATGACTGTGGAGGTCCAGCGTCTTCTGAAGGAGCGGGACTTGGCCCACAAATCTGGCAACAAAGAACTGTACAGCGCTGCCTGCCAGACACAACCTTAAGCGGGGCATTAAATCAGCTCAAATGTCCCTACAAGGAGAAGATCAAGGACCATTTCACCTCCAGGGATACAGCACGCATGTGGCAGGGAAAACATCACCTAACAAACCTCAGGGGCAGCAGGGACCCACCGGCAGCTGCAAATACATCGCTGGCAGAAGAGCTCAACCACTTTTTTGCCCGTTTCGAGCGAGGTCCGAATGAAAGAACCTCTCTCCTACTGGACCCATGCTGACCAGCCACTTACCCTCCAGTTAGAGGAGGTAAAGCGGGCCCTGAGAACTGTTAATGCTAGTAAGGCTGCTGGCCCGGATGAGATCCCAGGCAGGTCACCTTAAATTATCTCTCCCCCCCCTCACTCGACCCACACCAGTATGCATATAAGGCTAATAGATCTACAGAGCCCCAGCAAGCTGATCACAAAAATGCGAGACCTTGGCCTCAGCAGTCAACTGTGTCGGTGGATATCGGACCTTCTCAGTGAACGCCCACAGACGGTGAGACTTGGACCCTACACCTCGACATCCCTGACCCTCAGCACAGGAGCACCGCAGGGCTGTGTGCTCAGTCCCGCTCCTCTACGCCCTATACACACATGACTGCTTGCCCCATCACCCTGCAAATAGGATCATAAAATTTGCGGACGATACAACCGTGGTGGGGGTCATCTCAAATGGGAACGAGGACGCCTATAGAGAGGGGGTGCACAGACTTTCTGAGTGGTGTGCTCACAACAATCTCTCTCTGAACACTAAAAAGACAAAGGAGATCATCACTGATTTCAGGCGACATAGAGCGGAGCTCAGGCCACTGGAGATAGGGGGCGAGGAGGTGGAGAGGGTGCCTAGTTTTAAATTTCTGGGGATCAACATCAGTGAGGATCTTAAATGGTCTGTGAACTCTGCTGTAGTTGTAAAAAAGGGCGCAACAGAGACTTTACTTCCTCAGAACACTGAGGAAAGCCTATCTGTCTGCTAAACTGCTGGGGTCTTTCTACCGCTGTCCGGTAGAAAGCATACTGACTTACTGCATAACTGCCCGGTTTGGGAACTGTTCAGCAGCTGACAGAACAGCTCTCCAGAGGGTGATAAAAACTGCCCAGGGTATCATTGGACTCCCCCTGCCCCCCCCTCTGGAGGACATTGACCACTCCAGATGCTGCAGCAGGACCTGTAATATCGTGAAAGACATTACACATCCTTGTCACCACCTTTTCACACTGCTGCCCTCAGGAAAAAGGTACTGGTCGCTAAAGTCACGCACTGCCAGACTCAAGAACAGCTTTTATCCATCAGCAATCTTGGAACTGAACTTTGTGTCGGGAGCGGGTTATGGGAGACAATGTTAATTTATGTAAATGTGAATCCATGGGTGGGTTTGGGGAGGGAGGGAGTGTAAAAAGTTTGAGTATGTGAATGTTTGTAGTTCTTTTAAATGGAGAGACACAATCATTTTGTTGTATGTGACACATGCAATGACAATAAAGCATTCTGATTCTGAAGGCAGGCACGGGTTATTGATAGGGACGATCAGCCATGATCACAATGAATGGCGGTGCTGGCTCGAAGGGCCGAATGGCCTCCTCCTGAACCTATTTTCTATGTTTCTATGTTTCTATGACAGCACCCGAGGTCAGGATCAAGCCCGGGTGTCTGGCGTTGTGAGGCAGCGGTTCTACCATGCTGTGCCACTGCATCGAAGAGTCCATTTGCAAATGAGGCCACCTATTGCAGATGGGTACTAGATAATATCAGAACTTACACAGACTATTTGACTCCATCTGCAGACTTGCTTTAAGGTAAAACAAATTTAATTGCAATGGTACGTGCATCTACAATATTGATATTTGAAGTTAATGTGACAAGCCAAACCCGAGTCAGAAGGTACATGAATATTCTGCACCACGATTCTACAGGCAGTAAAAGCCAAAATGAATCAGTGGAGGAGGAAGCTCAGATTTTGAATGGTATGGTACATTTATTACATGGGCGAATAACCTACAATTACTGTCTATTTGATTCGGTTTACTGAAGCTTTTAATTTAAAAAACTTCCCTTTTTTTTTTCCCCTCTTCTCTCTTCCGATTTCACAGGCAGAAACACCGACACAAGGGCCCAGTTTGTCCCTGTCAAATAACGTGATGGTGCAGCAAATGTTCGAAGTGCGAGAGCAGGTAGACAAAAATGCTGGAGAAACTCAGCGGGTGAGGCAGCATCTATGGAGCGAAGGAAATAGGTGAGGTTTGGGGTCGAGACCCTTCTTCAGATTGATGTGAGGGTGGGGGGGGGGGCGGCGGGAAGAAGAAGAAAGGAAGAGGCGGAGACAGTGGGCTGAGGGAGAGCTGGGAAGGGGAGGAGAAAGCAGGGACTACCTGAAATTGCAGTGAGCACGTCTGCAAAAGTAGCATTCACCACCCCCCCACCCCCCACCCCCACCTTTCTGATGAGTGGACAAACAAAAGTCCACCCACATTAGTTCATAAGTCATAGGAGCAAAGAAGGCCATTCGGCCCACCTGGTCAACCCGTTACGATAGGAGGGAAATTGATCTGCCAACAGGCAGTGTGAAGAAGGGCTCAACCCGAAACGTCACCCATCCCATCTCTCCAGAGATGCTGTCTGTCCAACTGAGTTACTCCAGCATTTTGTGCCTATTTTCAGATTCTAAATGATTTTAAATGTGCTTTTCTCGTCACATCAGTCTACATTACAACACACTGATACATGAAAAGGCCTGAGGTGGTGGAAAATGTACACCAATGTAGTTCTTTGTTTTCTTTCTACCTGTTGGTCATTTTCTTCCATCGCCTAAAGTCGATCAGAATCTTAGCAGGAAGGGAGAATTACTGTTCCAACTCAGTTTTAGTTTAGTTTAGTTTAGTTTGGAGATCCTATGGTCCCTCGAATCCACCCAACCATCGATCATCCATTCACACTCGTTCAATGTTGTGGTGGCACGGTGGCGCAGCGGTAGAGTTGCTGCCTTACAGCGCCGGAGACCCGGGTTCGATCCTGACTACGGGTGCTTGTCTGTACAGAGTTTGTACTTTCTTCCCGTGACCTGCGTGGGTTTTCTCCGGGAGCAGCAGTTCCACACTGCAAAGACACACAGGTTGGTAGGTAATTGGTGGGGTGGGAGATTGCAACCTTCACGTGGTCCACCCTGTTTCGACTAATGCAATTAACCTGACGTGCACAAACAAATAGATATCGTGTTTTGTTAGGCTGTGCACGCCATACGCAAGAAGAAGAAGGCAATTGGCTACGATAAAATTGTAAATAGTCCCTAGTTTGTGTAGGATAGCGTTAGTGTGTGCGGGGATCGCTGGTTGGCACGGACTGGGTGGGCCGAAGGGCCTGTTTCCGCGCTGTATCTCTAAACTAAACTAAATGTTATCCCTCTTTCCTTCAGCCATTCCCTGTGCACTGGGGGCAAATTACAGAGGCCAATTCACCATCCATCGTCCGTTCACACTAGTTTAAAGTTGACTAATATAATTAACAATGTAGTGTTATAATTCAGAGTTAACTTAAAGCATGGACAAGGAAACGTTGGAAATTAATCTATCTGCCGATAGAACTGGTTGGCACGCAACAGAAGCTTTTCACTGTACCTCGGTACACGTGACAATAAACTAAACTGAAAACTGATATCCTACTCTGCTCCGCTTCTACACAGATCCAATGATACAATCACTGACTGCTTGCTGAGCTGGTTAGGTGTGTCAATAACAATGCTGCAGAGGTATTTTATTGCCCCCTTGAGACACTCTGAGGCGAAAAAAAATATTTAAATGATACAGTTCCTTTCTGCTCTTTGTCGGCCTGGTGATAAGGGTCAAGAGGTCAACTTCTTCTTTCGCGTCCATCATCCATGTTTCAAATGTTCGGCCAGGCTCTTGCACCGTGGACAGCCTTCTCGTTTCCAACCGTTAGATCTTCCAGGCAGCATCGTTCACCAAGAAGTGGGCATCTTAGTAGGTGTGGCGTGGATTGTACAGATGTTCCACATTCACATTCTGTGTCTGCCACATCTGCATCGCCGCATTGTTAAGGTTTGTTTTTACTTCAAACAGATCACAACACAAAAGTTAGTAATGCAGTAACGTCTTTATTTCGCCAGGCGGGTGTGGGATCAACTCTTACAGTATGTAAAATACAAACTACAGAGTCTCTCTTTCTCCACACACAGAGGTAATGTTCAATCAGATATATTTATACCCGAATAATCAGCAATTCAGCAAATCTTTATCTTACAGAGCATTGTATAGCCTCGCCTGTTAAAATCGGAGGATTGACAGGTTCTTCTGATAGAGAAAAGGTCAGCCCATTATATGGTTATGCTGAAGGAGCTATTTTTGCAGATTCCACCACTCTTGTTTTTTGACCTTGTTGATTTACTTTTTGTACATTATAATTTGTGGAGTGAAGGGCAGGAACCGAGTTGTCTGAACATCTTTCTGATTGTTTATATCATAGAGCAAAAATATTAATGTTATTGTGCTGTAGCTAAACTGACCATGTGAGGGTGAGTGGTGGCGCCATAGAGTGTGGCAGCCTCGCCTGCAGCTGTTCGTTTTTTCACCCTTTTTTTAATTTTTAGTTTGTTAAAGAGTTTTGTTCTGGAGGCCTTTTAGTCTTTTTATGTGGGGGATGTGGGGGGGGGGGGGTGGGAAGGGGGAAACCGATTTTTCCAGTCCCTTCCTGGGCGAGGATGCGTCCGTCCTCCGAGCACGCATCTTCGCCCCCTCCTCGCGGCCTACCATTTGGATTGGCTCGGCCTTTCCTGTCGGAGACTGGCCAGAGCGTTGAGCTGCAGCTTCAGCACTGAGGTACCATCGCGGAACGGGCGATGCCTCACCCGGGTCGCTGTCTGGAGCTCTGGAGTGCTGGGCCTGCCGACTTTAACATCGTGGAGCTGTGGTCTGCGGAGCTTCCAGCTGCGGGTAGCGCTGACTTTAAATACCGCGGAGCCTGGGATCTTTCGCCGAGGATCGCCGTGTTGGAGCTCCGCCCAGCGCGGCCTATGGACTTCGGGAGCCACGGTCTCCGGTAGCAAGCGGCCATTTCGGAAACTCCAAGCCGCAGAGAGCATTCTTCCGACGCCGGATTTCCATCATCCTGGCGAGAGGGCCTGAAACATCGGGCTGCCGTAGCAGCGACTGTGAAGGCCTCAATAGGCCCCGACCATGGGTGAACATGGAGGAAGTGGACTGCCTTCCCTCACAGTGGGAAACGTTGATCCCGCTGTGGGGGGATGTTTTTTATGTTTAATGTTAAATTCTATAATGTTGTGTTTATTTTATTTGTGTGCTGCAATGGCAACACAAATTGGTGTATGTGACAATAAATGTCCTTTGTCCTTTTGTAATCTCGCTAGTGTAGTCGGAGAAAGGTTAGGCATTCATTTTATTGCTTCTAAATCTACAGCAGAATCCATTTTGTAACTTCTAAATCTTTAAACTCTTTCACCATTTTCTCGTATTGGTCTTGCAACGGCCCATCCCTGTACGAAGCCTATTGAGGGACTTCCAGGTCCTCCAGTCACACCTGTGACCAGGTGGTAGCTGTTCCTTGGTTGGGATGGGCAACTTTACGTGGTGGTGGTTTTCACTGCGTTTCTTTTCCCCACAAGGCTGGGCTGATTGCTTGAGGAGACTGACAGTGGCTGGACCGTGTGGAGGAAGCTCTTCCTCGACTTCAGCCGCTTTGGGGCTGGGCGATGGGAGTGACAGGGATGGCGGGTGTCCCCAACTTGCCGACTACGTTCAGTTCTACCGGCGACTGATCAGCGGATTCCTGGTGGAGCACTACTGGCCAAGAGATGCAAGCTATCCACATCCGTTGGTTTTAGGCAGCCAGTGATGCATCTGCAGCTGTCATTAAGGGCGGTATCAATTTTCTTCGCATGAGATGACCTCTCTCCCAAGCATACCCTGCAGCAGAGTAGCACAGCGCAAGAGGGCCAACTGATAGAGTGTTATCGTGGGTTGCAGCAGCTAATTGTGACCACACATTCCTGATTCCAGTGGGGACCACCGCACCATTAGTAATGGGTGTACTGGTCGAGTTAATCCACACAACAGCCATTGCCAGCCTCAACGCACGACGCATGCATTCAGGCAAATTACACAGACGCTAATGCTACTCTGGGATCAGTCAATGGAACACAAACTTGGGATCAAACCTGGGAGTATGCTCTAATTTCTTAACTGAATGATCTCTGGTTCATTAATCTCGCTGGAACCCTTGTCAATTCTTGCCCATTGGTGCGACGAAGCTTGCCGCCTGCATATTAATTCGAACTGCTTTGCAAATGTCAGTCACTAATTTAACACACATTTCTTGGTAATATTGATTGAAGAATACAGGCTCAAACATAAGTACATATGCAGTCACTTTTACAAATAGAGTAACGATAGTGCACTCGAAAATGAGTACATGGCAAATCAAGTCCACAAATATTGCAACATAGCCTTGGGTAATCGGAGCTCATAATCTTTCAAACTCTTCAAGATTCCAATTGGACTCTGCAATAAAACGATACCACAAACAATTTATATGTTTCCATTTTCCCTGTGACTAGAGGGGAAGAGAGAAAATCAGGAAATACTCAATTTAGGTTATCCTTTCTGCAGTCGATCAATTACCTCATTCCTCTTCTTCTTTCAATAGTCTGCACATGCACTCATAGAAACATAGAAACATAGAAAATAGGTGCAGGAGGAGGCCATTCGGCCCTTCGAGCCAGCATCGCCATTCATTGAGATCATGGCTGATCGTCCCCTATCAATAACCCGTGACTGCCTTCTCCCCATATCCCTTGACTCCACCAGCCCCTAAAGCTCTATCTAACTCTCTCTTAAATCCATCCAGTGATTTGGCCTCCACTGCCCTCTGTGGTAGGGAAATCCATAAATTCACAACTCTCTGGGTAAAAAAGTTTTTTCTCACCTCAGTCTTAAATGACCTCCCCTTTATTCTAAGACTGTGGCCCCTGGTTCTGGACTCCCCCAACATTGGGAACATTTTTCTCAGAAAAAGATCTTGGCCTCTTCACCTAAATCAAAACATTGAAAGAGTCCTGGTTCTGATTTGCTCCTAGGTTCTTTTGGTTCAGTTTAGTTTAGAGATACAGCGCAGAAACAGGCCCTTGGCCCACCAACTCCGCGCCGACCAGTGATCCGTCCGCCGACCACATAACTAGGGACAATTTACAATTTTACCGAGGCCAATTATTCCACAAAACTGCACGTCTTTGGAGTGTGGGAGGAAGCTGGAGCACCTGTAGAAAACCCACGCAGGTCACGGGGAGAACTTACAAACTCCGTACAGACAGCACCCGTGGTCAGGATCGAACCCGTGTCCCTGGCGCTGTGAGGCAGCAACTCTACCGTTGTGCCACCGTGCCCTGTCCTGCCTCTGTCCACATGAACATATTTTGAGTAACTACTGAAACCCTAAAGGCAAGTGGATTTAGATGAAGATCGTGATATTGTGGGCCTGATCAAAATGGCAGTGTCCAGTGAGATTTAATCTCCAACATTGAGTATAGTGGGCACATGAGGGGTGATTAGTCCCACACCCACAAACTGATAACTGAATCCTTAGGGCACAGGGAACTGCAGAAGCTCCTTTACCAAAAAAAGACACAATGTGCTGGAGGAACTCAGCGAGTCAAGCAGTGTCTGTGGAGAGAATGGAAAGGCGACGTTTCGGGTTGAGACACCTCTTCGGACTGATTGTAAAAGCGAGGGGGAAGCTGGAAAGAGGTGTAGGTAGGTACTGCGGATGCTGGTTTACACCGAAGATAGACACAAAATGCAGGACCAAGCCTGGCAGGTAATGGGTGGATACAGGTGAGAGGGGTAGGGGTTGATTGGCAGATGAATGGAGTAAGTGGCAAAGGGTAGAGGTGAGAACATGGATTGGCGACGTCTCCGATCGTGACCCTTCTTCAGACTGATTGCAGGAGGATTGTTGGGAGAGAAAGCTGGAAGAGAGATGGGGATGGGGTAAAGCCTGGCAAGTGATAGGTGGATACAGGTCAGGGGAGTTTCTTTGGCAGAAGGCTGGACAAAGGTTGGAGTTGAAAAGACACAAAGTGTGAGATAAGGAGATAAGGATGGAAGAGGTGTGAAAAGGACGGCACGGTGTCGCAGCGGAAGAGTTGCTGCCTTCCAGCGTATGCAGTGCTGGCGACCCGGGTTCGATCCTGACCACGGGTGCTGGCTGTACGGAGTTTGTACGTTCTCCCCGTGACCTGCGTGAGTTTTGTCCGAGTTCTTCGGTTTCCTCCCACACTCCAAAGACGTACAGGTTTGTAGGTTATTTGGCTTGGTAAATGTAAACATTGTCCCTAGTGTGTGCAGGATGGTGTTAATATGTGGGGACTGCTGGTCGGTGTGGACCCGGTGGGCCGAAGGGCCTGTTTCCGCACTGTATCTCTAAACTAAACTAATTAATTAACAACTTCTCTTTTGAGAAGAAAGGAGAGGGAAGAATTAAGGGCCTGTCCCACTTGGGCGTCATTCGCGCGTCATTTACGCAACATCATTCATTCGTCATGACTCAAGACGCGCACGTGATGTGCGTATGGCGTGCATTACGCGCCCATGGTGCTTGGTGACGTAGGCAGTGACGCGCGGTCGCGCGCGGCGCCCCAGGATTTTGTGATTCGCAAAATCTTCGCGCGCCACCTGCGTGACGCGCAAATGACACCCATGTGGGACAGGCCCTTTACATTTCATGTTTTTCTTCACTCCTCACAATGCTATGCACGACAGTGATCGCAACTTCTACTGAAGTGTGGATGGCCCTTGGCTCGCTCGGGGCTCATCCGCCGTTTGACAGGTCTTGTTTTTGGTCCTGCTGGGGGTCCACAGCCCCCTCCTCACCTGGCTAACCAGGTGGGGGAGACGGTTTAGTCGCCGACTATCTGACCGTGGAGCAGGTAGCACGGGATAACATGGTGGTGCCCATGGCGGGGGGGGGGGGGCTCCCCGCGACCTGGCCGTAACTAAACTAAACTGTACTAGATGTGAAGCCCAGAGGACGGAATATAGGTGGAAGGGAACAGGGGGAAGGGGGAAGTGAACGGTGGGTGCACATCCAGGTTGTACTCTCATCAGTTCATCTGTGGATATGCAAACATCAATTTTTGCTGGGAAATGTCTTGATCCAATCATAGGCATGTAATTATCTGAGATTTTGCAGTCAGTTGAAACATTATTCTTAGTCAAATAATTAAACTAATAATTAAGCTTCATAGAAAGGAGCAGAGGTTGAGCTGTGTGGAAAGTAATGAAGATGTGTTCATTCAAACACGCTGTGAATTATTCAAATGGTGATGGAAGGATGTTACGCGGAAATCATTGCCAGTGCATTTTTGGATGGGACTATTATAATGAGTGGGACAATTTTACAATTATACCAAGCCAATTAACCGACAGGCCTGCATGTCTTTGGGGTGTGGGAGGAAAGCGGAGCGCCCGGGGAAAACCCACGGAGCTCACGCACGGGGAGAACGGACAGACAAGCAGCCGTGGTCAGGATTGAACCCAGGTCTCTTGCGCTGTAAGGCAGCAACTCTACCGCTGCCCCTTCTTATGATGGTGCCAAGCCAATATCTGTATTCCTAAAGGGCTTGTCCCACTTGCGCGACCTTTACAGGCGACTGCCGGCACCCGAGACAGGTCGCCGAAATGTTCAACGTGTTGAAAATTCAGCGGCGGCCAGAAAGACGCTACGACTCTTTGGAGACCTCTCACGACCATAGGAGACCTCTCACGCCCGGGGTCGCCTGTATGGTCGTGAGAAGTCTCCTATGGTCATGAGAGGTCTCCTATGCTCGTGAGAGGTCTCCTATGGTCGTGAGAGGTCTCCTATGGTCGTGAGAGGTCTCCTATGGTCGTGAGAGGTCTCCTATGGTCGTGAGAGGTCTCCTATGGTCGTGAGAGGTCTCCTATGGTCGTGAGAGGTCTCCTATGGTCGTGAGAGGTCTCCTATGGTCGTGAGAGGTCTCCTATGGTCGTGAGAGGTCTCCTATGGTCGTGAGAGGTCTCCTATGGTCGTGAGAGGTCTCCTATGGTCGTGAGAGGTCTCCTATGGTCGTGAGAGGTCTCCTATGGTCGTGAGAGGTCTCCTATGGTCGTGAGAGGTCTCCTATGGTCGTGAGAGGTCTTCAAAGAGTCGGAGCGTCTTTCTGGTCGCCGCTGAATTTTCAACACGTTGAACATTTCGGCGACCGATCACGGGTGCCGGCAGTCGCCTGTAAAGGTCGCGTAAGTGGGACAGGCCCTTTACAAGTTCACTTTCTTGGACGAAATATAATGGGCTAGTTGTACATTACAAGCTGACCCACTACTTACACCGAAACCAAAGCTCATGACGATAAAGTGCCTGCCTTATTAAGTACACTCTGCTTCGAGGGCTCCTACATGCATTTCTTCATCTGCCGTCAATAAGGAGTTAACGGGCTCCTACTTTCGAGCAGAATTGAACATTCAAATGTAAATTTGCAGTCACAATGGCGATTCTGCATACATTTGCTCAGTTTTCTTTCTATTTTTTTCCTCGTGGAATGAAATGTAATGGGCATGAATAAGAGTGAAAGAGTAAAGAGAGTGGGTTACAAAAGTGGTGATAATGAAAAGAAGGAGCTTGCATTTTTATCGTGTTTTACGATATCTCCCTGAACATTCTGCTGCATTTTTACAAACAATGAATAGGTTGCTGTCAGTGTAGACAAAGCGGAATAAAGGGACCGAGGTACTCATAAAGAATATTGGATATGAACCAGGGAGAAAATAAGGATCATAAGATACACAAAGAAACAGAACAGCCATGTTTAGTTATAGTTTAGTTTAGAGACATAGCGAGGAAACAGGCCCCACCGTGCTCGCACCAACCAGCGATCCCTGCGCACTAATACTATCCTACACACACTAGGGACAATTTACACTTATACCAAGCCAATTAACCTACAAACCTGTACGTTTTTGGAGTTATGGGGAGAAGGCAGGAGAATGGGGTGAGATAGATCAGTCATGATTGAATGGCTGAGTGGATTTGATGGGCCGAATGGCCTAATCCTACTCCTATTCCTTATGACCTTGTGACCTTATGACCTTCTGAGTGCGGGAGGAAACCGAAGATCTCGGAGGAAACCCACGCGGCCACGGGGAGAACGTACAAACTCTGTACAGACAGCACCCGCAGTCAGGATCGAACTCGGGTCTCTGGCGCTGTGAGGCAGCAACTCTACCGCTGCGCCACCGTGCCGCCCTTATATAATACTGACATTTAAGGGGCTTTGAGATGGGCACGTGGATATACAGGAAATGGAAGTACTGTATATCTACATAAATAAAAGTCTCCTCTTGACCACTTCCTGTCTGCGCTGTATATTGATTTTAGAAAAAACGCTACCCTGTATCGCTGTGATTTTTGGACATCTTACTCACAGTCCTCCTCCACTGAGGCAGCCCTGAGGATGTTTCCCATCGATGAAAAATAAAAAAAGTTACGAGTGTTTAAAAAACCTTGAGATCAGCTGATTGGTCCTCTTGCCTATCAATCACCGCGATGAAGGTAACACCCCTTCCGGGCGGGGTGGGGGGGGGGGGCAGGACTATAAAACCCCGGATGCCTGGACGTGAGTCAGTCACTCTGCAAGATTGTAAGGGAGAGGCCATGACTGTTATTCTAAGCTGTGAATCAACTGAACTGTGAGTCTGCAATGTACTTGCAATAAATGATTTGTGAGCCCTTAATGATAATGCCATGAGTTGTTTGGCCTGCTGCCCTGCCTGTGCTTGAAAGTGCAATGCTTAATTGGAAATGAAATGAAATGAATTGACAATGCCATGAGTAGTTTGGCCTGCTGCCCTGCCTGTGCTTGAAACTGCAATGCTTTATTAGGTCCGACTGTGTTTGGAAGGAATAAATGCTTTATTAGGTCCAACTGTGTTTGGAAGGAATAAATGCTATATTAGGTCCGACTGTGTTTGGAAGGAATAAATGCTTTATTAGGTCTGACTGTGTTTAGTCCAAAAGTCCCGCTCATTTCGTGACCCGCTTAGTGGACAGGTCGCGCTGATTGCGTAATTTCCACTGAGTGCAGAGGTCACGCATATTGCGTAATTTCCAGTAAGTGCAGAGGTCACGTTGATTGCGGAAGTGCCGCTGACTGCGGAAGCCCCACAATGGAGAGGCCGCGCTCAGCCGTTTGAGTAGATTCAAGAACGTTTACTGTCATATATATATGGTGTGTGTGTGTGTGTGTGTGTGTGTGTGTGTGTGTGTGTGTGTGTGTGTGTGTGTGTGTGTGTGTGTGTGCGTGCGTGCGTGCGTGCGTGCGTGCGTGCGTGCGTGCGTGCGTGCGCGCGTGCGCGTGCGCGTGCGCGTGCGCGTGCGCGTGCGTGTGCGTGTGCGTGTGCGTGTGCGTGTGCGTGTGCGTGTGCGTGTGCGTGTGCGTGTGCGTGTGCGTGTGCGTGTGTGTGTGTGTGTGTGTGTGTGTGTGTGTGTGAGAGAATTGGTGGAGAGGTGGAATATTGCGTTGGGGGAGCACTTAGTCTAGTGGATTAAATAAAGGCAGATATCTTGGTACGGATATTGGACCTATTCCTGTGCTGTGCTGGTCTATGCTCTATAATTCTTTGCGGGCTTTTGGCTTAATGAAATCCTGCTGACCTTTCACTTTTCCAATCAGGAGGCGTATGGGCCACCGCTTAATGGCTGACCATCAGCACTCAGGTGGTAATATTACCACGGTCTTGTGATATGAACAGGGAAGAGCTCATAAATTCATGTTCATAAATGATAGGAGCAGAATTAAGCTATTCGACCCATTAAGTCTACTCCGCCATTCAATCATGGCTGATCTATCTTTCCCTCTCAACCTCATTCTCCTGCCTTCTCCCCATAATCCCTGACACCCGTACTAATCTTCGGACTAGTACCAGTAATATTTGGACCCGTACTAATCATTGAAACTTACAAAATAATGAGCGGCATAGATAGAGTGGACGTGGAAAGGATGTTTCCACTGGTGGCAGAGTCCAGGACCAGAGGTCACTGCCTCAGAATTACAGGGCGCTCTTTTAGAAAGGAGGTGAGGAGAAACTTCCTTAGTCAGAGGGTAGTTAATCTGTGGAACTCATTGCCACAGAGGAATGTGGAGGCCAAGTCATTGGATGTTTTTAAGGGAGAGATAGACAAATTCTTGATTAGAACGGGTGTCAATGGTTGTGGGGAGAAGGCAGGAAAATGGGTTAAGAGGCAGAGATCAGCCGTGGTTGAATGGCTGAGTGGACCCGATGGGCCGAATGGCCTAATTCTACTCTAATACCTTGCGAAGTTGTGAACTTGCAATCAGCTTCAAACAGTAGCCTATGGCCAGAGAAGCTTTCCTGGTTACAATTGGTCACTTTCCCATGCCTCAGTAGCCTGCTAATTCTTCACACACGCTTGTAGGTACATTTTAAATTGTTGCTTTCCAAGGTCTATTCCCTTTAAGTGATGTGTCTTATGAGTAATGCTCGCTGGATTACAATGATCTTTACAGAAAGTGCCGGCGTCCATCAGGGATGAATCAATAAATAAACCACATGCATAAATAAGCAGCAATGCCTTGTGCATTGAGTATAAGTCTGTACACTCTGTAATAGCCTTTGTTAAAGAGTAGGAACCCTCTGAGAAGATATTCTTTGCACTGATGACATAGGACATAGAACTGTACAGCACAGGAACAGGCCCTTCGGCCCACAAGGTCTGTGCCGCACATGATGCCAAGATCACCTTTCATCTGCCTGTGCATGATCAATACCTCTCCATTCCCTGCATGTCCATGTGCATGTCCAAAAGCCTCTTAAATACTACTATCATATCTGCCTCAGCTACCGAGCCAGGCACTCACCACCCAGCACATCTCCTTTAAACTTTGCCCCTCTAAACCTTAAAGCTATGCCCTCCAGTACAGGGGTGGGCAACCTTGTTCTGCATAGGGGGCCGGGACGCGTGTCTGTGAGCGGATGGCGGGCCTCATCTATCACGTGTACACATGGATCCCGCCCCGGATGGCAGGCATCAAATCACGTGTTCACAGAAGGTAGACAAAAATACTGGAGAAACTCAGCGGGTGAGGCAGCCTCATCATGCAATCCTTGCATGTCTCACCCGCTGAGTTTCTCCAGCATTGTTTGTCTACCTTCCAACATCTGCAGTTCTCACTTAAACATGTTTACAGAAGGTGCGCGGCCGTGCCGGCAGCTTTGCGCAGGATGCGGTACATCCAGAGCTCGGCCGCGCTCGGGGCGCTCGGTGGGCCGGATGATTACGGGTTGTGGGCCGCATTCGGCCCGGGGGCCTTAGGTTGCCGAACCCTGCACTAGCATTTTGCCATCCTGGGAAAATAAAGGGTTCTGATTCTCTACCCTATCTATGCCATTCATAATTTTATCTACTTCTATCGGGTCTCCCTGCAGGCTCCGGCGTTCCAGAGGAAATAATCCAAGTCTGTACAACCTCCCCCTCGAGTATATAATGAGAGGGAACAAAATTGATGAAGTTGGGTGTGAGCTATAGGGAGAGGTTGAGGAGGCTGAGTCTCTATTCTGTGGAGTGCAGGAGGATGAGAGGAGATCTTATGGAGGTGTATAAAATCATGAGAGGAATAGATCGGGTAGACGCACAGAGTCTTTTAACCAGAGCAGGGGAATCGAGGACCAGGTGAAGAGGAAAAGATTTAATAGGAATCCGAGGGGTAACTTTTTCACACAATGGGTGGTGGGTGTATGGAACAAGCTGCCGGAGGAGGTAGTTGAGGCTGGGACTTCCCCATCGTTTAAGAAACAGTTGGACAGGTACATGGATAGGACAGGTTTAGAGGGTTATGGACCAAGCGCAGGCAAGTGAGACTAGGGTAGCTGGGTCATTGTTGGCCGGTTTGGGCAAGTTGGGCCAAAAGGCCTGTTTCCACACTGTATCACTCTATGACTCTAATTCAGCATGCCTGCCTTTCCACCTTGGGAAAATTAGAAGACTTCGACATATTTTCCTCTTTGGAAGCGAATCGCTGTTTTCTTTTTTAAATAGCGTAAACATCAAGAGCTTAAAATGAGGGGCCTGTTTCAACACTGTATCACTCCATGACTTTTCAACTTTTTTTATTTTTAAGTATGTTTTAAAGTATGTATTTAATGTTTCTTGTGTGTCTTGTGCGGGTGGTGGTGTGGGGGGGTAAGGGAGAAACCGCTTCGGTCGCCTCCTCCATGGAGAGGCGACTTTTTCCAGGTCGCCTCCCCCGTGGCATAACATCAAGGACCGGCGCGGCCTTTCCCGGAGACGTGCCCGGGGCTTCAGCGGCGGGCGCAGCGTGGACTCTCGGCGTGGAGCGGGTGAACCCTCGCTGGGGCTCGCTGGAGGGGAGCGCTCCGTTTCGCTGGCCCGGGGCAGCCGGCAGCCTGAAGTCGCAGCCTGAAGCCGCGGTCTGCAGAGCTCCAGCTGGTGCGGCGTCTACAGCCCGGGATCCCTCGTGGGGGACCCGGGGGAAGAAGAAGCCATTATTGCCGGCCCGCGGCTAACTTCTACCGCGGGGCCGGCATGGACTTACCATCACCCCTGGAGGGGAGCTTCGACCGCCGGCCCTGCAGTCTACGGTGCTTCTGGCTGCGGCGGGGACTTTAAATCTTGACCGCCGACATGCGGCCTACAACAATCTAAAGCCGCGGTCTCCGGTGAGGAAGAGCCGATCCTGGACTGACTTTGGACTCTGGTCCTGTCCACGGGGGGGAATGGAGGAGGACTGGCCAAATTGTTGTGCCTTCCACCACAGTGATGAATGCTGTGGTGGATGTTTGTGTTACATTTTGTGTGTTCTTTATTATTGTATCGCTGCTGACAACCCAATCCTTGCCGGGTCACTGCTCGTGCGGTCGACCGGTCGGTGCAGAGAGTAGCTTTGAATGTTTGTCTCTTCGTTACGTTGTTTGTGTCCCTTTCTTTTTTTTTTAAAAGCTACTGTAATGCGCCCTTTTAAATTGCCCCTTGGGGATGAATAAAGTGCTTGATTGATTGATTGATTGATTGATTGATTGATTGATTGATTGACTCTACGGGTTGTCAAGGAAGCAACAAAATGGCTGCCTAGATAAGATGAGCATCCCAGCAGCTCATGATCAACGTTTACCTCAACAAAGCTGAGATGTAGACTTGAGTCCAAAGGGAAGAAGATAGTGCCAGCAACAATTGTTGCGAGCAAGCAGGCAACAATAGTCACTGTAAGAGTAGAAAATTGTTCAAAATGGCAGTCCAATCTGAGGCCACATCCAATGGAGATCTCAGTAGTCATGACAGAATCCAGAGGTATTTTAAGTTTAGCTTAGTTAAGTTTAGAGATACAGGGCGGTAACAGGCCCATTCGGCCCACCGAGTCCACACAGACCAGCGATCGCCGCCCACTAACATTATCCTACACACACTAGGGACAACTTACAATTATACCAAGTGTAAATTGTCCCCAGTGGGTGTAGGGTAGTGTTAATGTGCGGGGATCGCTGGTCGGCGCGGATCCGGTGGGCCGAAGGGCCTGTTTCCGCGCTGTATCTCTAAACTAAACTAAACTAAACACTAGAGGCAATTTACAGAAGCCTATTAACCTACTGTACCAACACCGTAATTTGGAGGAAATGCACCTCATATTCCGCTTGGGCAGTCTACATCCTGCGGGCTTGAACATTGAATTCTCCCAATTCTGCTAGCCCTTGCTGTCCCCTCCCCTTCATCAGCCATCTGGTTGTCTCCTCCCCTCCCCCAGCCCTCGGGCTCCTCCTCCGCCTTTTTCCTTTTTTCCTTTCTTCTCCCCACCCCCTATCAGTCTGAAGAAGGGTTTCGGCCCGAAACGTTACCTATTTCCTTCGCTCCATAGATGCTGCTGCACCCGCTGAGTTTCTCCAGCATTTTTGTGAACCTACTGTACAAACCTGCACTACTTTGGAGTGTGGGAGGAAACCTGAGCACCGAAATAAAACCAGTTTGGTCACTTTGAGAATGTGCAAACTCCACAGAGACAGCACCCACGGTCAGGATCGAACCCAGGTCTCTGGCACTGTGAGGCAGCAGCTCTATCGCTGTGCCACTGTGCTAACTGCCCACTGTAAATTCCCCTTAATGTTTCGATGTGGGGAAAAACTCTGGAGGAATTGATGGAAAGCTCTGGAGAATAAAATCAGATTAATGTAGGATCAGAGTATAGACAATAGACAATAGACAATAGGTGCAGGAGTAGGCCATTTGGCCCTTCGAGCCAGCACCGCCATTCAATGTGATCATGGCTGATCATCTACAATCAGAATCAGAATCAGATTTTATTCGCCAAGTATGTTTTGCAACATACGAGGAATTTCATTGGCCAGGTCAGTCATACAATTAAAAGCAACAGATCACTCAAAAACACATTTTAACATGAACATCCACCACAGTGACTCCTACACATTCCTCACTGTGATGAAAGGCAAAAAAAAGTTCAAGTCCTTCCTTTTGTTCTTCCTCGGTCGGGGGCCTCGAGCCCTCCGTTGACGGGACGATCTTGAATCCCGTAGCCGGCGGCGTTCGGGCCCTCCGCATCGAGGCGTTCAGCTCCTGCATCGGGGGGGATGTCAGCTCCCCCGCGCCGGGCGATCGAACCTTGCATCGGGGCTGGTCGAACCTTCTGCGGCATTGGAGCTCCCGACTCGGCCTCTCCCGAGACTGCGAGCCCTTGATGGTAAGTCCACGGTGATCGCGGTGGGAGCGATCCCAGGCAAGGGATTCGCTCCGATGTTAAGTCCGCACCTCGCGGTGGGGCTCACGACAGTCCGAGGAGTCTTCCAGCTCTAGCGATGGGAGGCCGCAGAGCCCGGAGAATGTGATCCGAAAATTGATCACATCTCCGGGAAGGTAGAGTGATCCCCTCCCCCCTCCCCCAAAAATAAAACATACCGAAGAACATTAAACAAACTTTTAACGCACTAAAAAATAACAAAAATAAAGAAAAACGAACAGACTGCTGGCAGGGCTGCCATCTCCCCGGCGCCCCTGGTGGTCAACAGTACCCTGTTCCTGCCTTCTCCCCATATCCCCTGACTCCGCTATCTTTAAGAGCTCCATCTAACTCTCTATTGAAAGCATCCAGAGAACCAGCCTCCACCGCCCTCTGAGGCAGAGAATTCCACAGATTCACAACTCTCTGTGTGAAAAAGTATTTCCTCATCTCCATTCTAAATGGCTTCCTCCTTATTCTTAAACTGTGGCCCCTGGTTCTGGACTTCCCTTACATCGGGAACATGTTTCCTGCCTCTAGCGTGTCCAACCCCTTAATAATCTTGAATGTTTCAATAAGATATCCTCTCATCCTTCTAAATTCCCGAGTATACAAGCTCAGCCACTCCATTCTCTCAGCATATGACAGTCTTGCCATCCCGGGAATTAACCTTGTGAACCTACGCTGCACTCCCTTAATAGCAAGAATGTCCTTCCTCTAATTTGGAGACAAAACTGGACACAATACTCCAGGTGTGGTCTCACTAGGGCCCTGTACAACTGCAGAAGGACCTCTTTGCTCCTATACTCAACTCTTTTTGTTATGAAGGCCAACATACCATTCACTTTCTTCACTGCCTTCTGTACCTGCATGCTTACTTTCAGTGACTGATGAAGAAGGACCCCCAGATCCCGTTGTACTTCCCCTTTTCCCAACTTGACACCATTTAGACAACAATCTGCCTTCCTGTTTTTTGCCACCAAAGTGGATAACCTCACATTAAATTGCATCTGCCATGCATCTGCCCACTCACCCAACCTGTCCAAGGCACCCTGCATCCTCGTAGCATCCTCCTCACAGTTCACACTGCCACCCAGCTTTGTGGTTGATGATTGACATGGACTTGTTGGGCTGAAGGGCCTGTTTCCATGCTGTATGACTCTGTGAGTCTCAAATTGGGCTCTATAAACTTCACTTCTTCCCAGCTGATACTGTTTTTCTGTAACGTGCAGCAAATTCCCATGTGTTCTTATGCAGTATCTGGGATTCTGGGGACATTGTTTTAACAAGCACACCTCGTTAAGGATTATGTCATGTTACCAACTGTTTTCTGGATTTCAATGATGTTGAAAGATAATTCTCCAATCAGTGCATGAAAAAAAATCTTTACAAAGCTCTTTAAGTCACACTAATTGGATAAGTCTCTCAAACAGTCAGCCAAAATATACTCAGCAAAAAACTAGTGAAATCTTGTACATCAACATGTATTCTCCTTCTCTAACTGAGTGTAAATGTCTTGATTAGTGTGTGCGATGCAAAGCCAATAAGCTTCTCGTAGTCACTATCCATAATGAGGACAATCACTGTCCAAGTTCCATGGAAGATCAGCACAAAATGCTGGAGTAACTCAGCGGGACAGGCAGCATCTCTGGAGAGAAGGAATGGGTGACGTTTCGGTCTGTCTGAAGAAGGGTCTCGACCTGAAACGTTGCCCATTTCTTCTCTCCAGAGATGCTGCCTGTCCCGCTGAGTTACTCCAGCATTTGGTGTCTATCTTTGGTGTAAACCAGCATCTACAGTTCCTTTCTGCACATTTTGTCCGTTTCACAGTTGGAAACATCACAGCTGGTAACATCGTGCATGGGGGCGTATTCACTGCTGAAGTTCCTTGCACGGACTATTTGCTGATTTTATTCCACACGACAGCTTGTTCTATGAGTATAACTCCTTGTAGGGAGTAATTGTCAAGTA
The DNA here is from genome assembly GCA_038087875.1 of Malacoraja senta. Lineage (NCBI taxonomy): Eukaryota > Metazoa > Chordata > Chondrichthyes > Rajiformes > Rajidae > Malacoraja > Malacoraja senta. The sequence goes on along the minus strand of CM075981.1, from coordinate 5,382,247 downwards.
ATTATTCATCTGCATTAACCTGGCCATAGGTGTGAAAAAGACCAAATTGAGGGAAGACCTTCAACCCTTCCAATTCAATGTAAAAATCCTTAAGGGCCTGTCCCACTTGCCGTTTTATTTTCCAGGACTGTCGGCGTCATTGACTTACGTATCAGGGTCGCCGAAAGATTTTGAACATTTCAAAATCCAGCGGCGACAAAAAAAATGTTGCAGCACTTGAGGAGAGCCCGCACGTCAATACGTCATCACGCCGCATCACCGCAGCATCACGCCTCATCACCGCCGCATCACCGCCGCATCACGCCTCATCACACCGCATCACCGCCGCATCACGCCTCATCACTGCCGCATCACACCGCATCACACCGCATCACACCGCATCACGCCTTATCACGCCTCATCACTGCCGCATCACACCGCATCACGCCTTATCACGCCTTATCACACCGCATCACGCCTCATCACACCTCATCACCGCCGCATCACACCTCATCACACCTCATCACGCCTCATCACACCTCATCACACCTCATCACACCTCATCACCGCCGCATCACTGCTGCATCACACCGCATCACACCACATCACGCCTCATCACACATCATCACACCTCATCACACCTCATCACACCGCATCACACCACATCACGCCTCATTACACATCATCACACCTCATCACACCTCATCACACATCATCACACCTCATCACACCTCATCACACCGCATCACACCTCATCACACCTCATCACACCTCATCACACCTCATCACGCCTCATCACACCTCATCACACCTCATCACGCCTCATCACACCGCATCACACCGCATCACACCACATCACACCACATCACACCGCATCATTGCCGCATCACACCGTATCACCGCCGCATCACGCCTCATCACTGCCGCATCACACCGCATCACACCGCATCACACCGCATCACACCTCATCACACCTCATCACACCGCATCACACCCTCATCACACCTCATCACACCGCATCACACCTCATCACCGCCGCATCACACCTCATCACACCTCATCACTGCCGCATCACACCTCATCACACCTCATCACACCTCATCACACCTCATCACACCTCATCACCGCCGCATCACACCGCATCACACCTCATCACTGCCGCATCACACCTCATCACACCTCATCACACATCATCACACCGCATCACACCGCATCACACCGCATCATTGCCGCATCACACCGCATCACACCTCATCACACCGCATCACACCGCATCACACCTCATCACACCTCATCACACCGCATCACACCTCATCACCCGCCGCATCACACCGCATCACACCGCATCACACCTCATCACACCTCATCACACCTCATCACACCTCATCACACCTCATCACACCGCATCACACCTCATCACCGCCGCATCACACCGCATCACACCGCATCACACCTCATCACCGCTGCATCATGCCTCATCACTGCGCATCACGCCTCATCACCGCCGCATCACGCCTCAACACCGCCGCATGACACCGCATCACGCCTCATCACACCTCATCACACCTCATCACACCTCATCACACCTCATCACGCCTCATCACACCGCATCACACCTCATCACACCGCATCACGCCGCATCACGCCTCATCACGCCGCATCACCGCCGCATCACCCGCCGCCTCACGCCGCGACTTTTTTGGTGAACTGATACATCAGTCAATGATGCCGGCAGTCGCCGAAAAAATCGCCAAGTGGAACAGGCCCTTTACATCGACAGAGGATATCATTGATAGACACAACTAGCTGGAGTAACTCAGCGGGTCATTCAGCATCTCTGGAGAAAAGGTATTAGGTGACGTTTCGGGTCAGAACCTTTCTTCAGACTGAAAGATGGAGAAGGCCAGAACTAAACAGGGCCGGCAGCAAATGACCTCAGGAAGGGTGGAGCCCACAATGGTTCATTGTTGGCTGGGGACGATGTGCTAATGACAGAGATATATGGATGCAAACAGTGGACTAGTACGGCGGCTAGGGTGTGAGAGGGTGGGAAAGTGGGGTGGGGGGGAAAGAATGCAGGAGTTACTTGGAATTAGAGAAAACAAAACTCATACCGCTGGGTTGTAAGCTGCACAAGCGAAGATATCATTCATCATTAACTATTGTTCTGAGCATCGTTTTGTAGTCTCTGAGAGCACAGACAGACCATCCAGATTTGGCAAATTCAATATCAAACCAGGCTCATCCACAGCCAAGTTCAGTTTCTTGATAAACAGAGACAAGTTTAGTTTAGAGATACAGCATGGAAACACGCACTTCAGCCCACCGAGTCCACGCTGGCCATCCATCACCCATTCACGCTGGTTCTACGCTGTCCCACTTTCTCAACCAATCCCTGCACACTCGGCCAATTTAACCTGCGAACCCGCACGTCTTTGGGATGTGGGAGGAAAGCTGAGCATCCGGAGGGAAACGCACACAACGCGGTCACAGGGAGAACGTGCAAACTCCACACATGCAGCACATCCGGAACGAATGCGGGTCTCTGGCGCAGGGAGGCAGCAACTCTACCTGGTGTGACACCGTGTTGCCCAGAAGTGTGACGTCCATCAATATAATGGGGGATACAACTTTCCCCCTTGACTTGAATACTTTAACCTCACATGTGACAAGTCACAGTGAAATTGTTTGCTTGCATACCTTGCGAAGATGTGCAATAGTCGCCCATGAAGGTACAAATTCCCCCCCCCCCCCTTGTTCTTCGCCCCCCCCCCCTCCCCCCTCACACCGGGTCCCCTGACACTGGTTCCCCATTGTCCACTGTTCTTCATGGCGGTCCCACCACACCAGTTCCTCCTTCGTTCCTTCCCTCGGCAGCGGCGTCCTTACTTCACGTGTGCGTCCTCGTCCGTCGGTCGGCGCCATCATCGACCGCCCGCACCCTAATGGCCCCTCCACTAACGGTGCCAGGTCCTCTGCTGAGGCCTCCGTGGCACCGATCCAGGCCCCGACGGCCACGGGCTCCGGCGCAAACAATTCTTGGTTAGATTTAAGGGACAAAATGTTTGAAATCATTAACTGCCCAAATGTTTGCCTCAGCTTCACACTAAGGTTCTGCGAATTCTTCTTCTTCTTCTTCTTGCGAATGAAACATCAACTAAACCAAAGGAATAGTTAGATCTCAAGCCGGGTGTCGAGTAGCCAGGTTGTTGTCTCTGTTGGCGTCAATGTCTGCCAGGCCCTGACAGAGCTCCATTTGGTGGGTGGTAGAGCGGGCACCCAGAGATGACATGGTTGGCCGTCTGTTGTTCTGCTCCGCATTCACAGGCTGGGCTCTGGCGGAGCCCCCATCTCCACACGCTGGCGTTGAAACGCCCAACTCCAGTACGAATTGATATGCAAGACATGGAGGAACAAGATTCATGTGCAAGCAGGTGAGATTAGTTTATCTGGAAAGGTTGCAGAGAAGATTTACCAGGATGTTGCCAGGACTCGAGGGAACTGAGCCACAGGGAGAGGTTGAGCAGGCTAGGACTTCATTCCTTGGAGCGCAGGAGGATGAGGGGTGATCTCATAGAGGTGTACCAAATCACGGGAGGAATAGATCGGGTTGACGCACAGAGTCTTTTGCCCAAAGTAGGGGAATTGAGAACCAGAGGACATAGGTTTAAGAAGGGAGTGGGGGGGGGGGGGGGGGGATTTTAATAAGAAACTGAGGAGTAACTTTTTCACACAAATGGTGGTGGGTGAATGGAACAAGCTGCCAGAGGTAGTCAAGGCAGGGACTACCGCAACGTTTAAGAAACATTTCAACAGGTACATAGATAGGACGGGTTTATAGGTATATGGGCTAAACGCAGGCAGGTGGGTCTAGTGCAGATGGGACATGTTTAGGGTTGCCAACTGTCCCATATTAGCCGGGACATCCCGTATATTCGGCAAAATTGTTTTATCCCATACAGGACCGCCCTTGTCCCGTATTTGACTGCTGCAACTCGGGTCGAGGGGACTGTCGGGTCGGAGCGCCGCGTCCGGCCCCCGCCTCACCCGTCCCGACGTAGTGCAGCCCATGGAGTGCAGTAGCAGCAGCGCCTCGCCCGTGGCCCCGTCGGTCGGCAGCCCGGCCAGCTGTCCGACCTTCGGACCTTCGCTTACCGCCGACACCACCATCACCCCTCCTTCTCATGGCCGATGATCGGTTCATCGGTGCCGGACTTTGCGCGCGACGTCGCACGGGCCAAAACTCCTCAGCTGGCCCGCCGGCTGGGCTTTGTGTGCAGTCCAGCACCCGGGCCAACTCATCATTCACCCAGCCACGGTCGAGTCGGTCAACGAATTGCCGTCGGGAATTTGTCCGGTATTTTGACCTTTTGTCCCTTATTTGGGAGTGAGAAAGTTAGCGACCCTAGACATGTTGATCGGTTTGGGCAAGTTGGGCCGAAGGGCCTGTTTTCACGCTGTATGGCTCTATGACTCTCTCCTGGCACCATGTTAATCAAAAATGTTTTATTATTACTGTTTAATGTTTTATGTGTCGTTCCAAACTGTCACTGTATGTCATGTTGTCATTTGCGGGCAGAGCACCAAGGCAAATTCCTTGTATGTGAATACTTGGCCAATAAACCTATTCATTCATTCATTCATTCAAGTTGCGGGCCGATGGGCCTGTTCTTGTGCTGGATTGTTCTATGTTCTGTAAGTCTGGGGGTTTAGTTTGGCTTAATAAAATCCTGTCAACTGCGACACAGAGCTGCCTATTAGTGTGCCGCCCATCAAGACACTGTGGATATATGATTTTCACCCTTAAAAATGATTCTCGGTCAAATTTATGAAAGAATGATGCTTCGGAATAATTGGCTGCCCA